>BPLR01000036.1:0-75068 GCA_021605095.1 Caerostris extrusa | reverse complement strand
GTCATATATACACTCAAGAGCCAAAACATTATGACCACCTGTCAATAACGAGTTGGCCCACATTTGGCGCGCAACACAGCTTCAACCCGCCTTGGCATGGATGCCACAAGTCCTTGGTAGATGGCCGGAGACAGATTGTACCAGATGTTTAAGCAACGGTCACGCAAATCCGAGATATTGCGAATTGGTGGTCTTTGAACTCTGAGCTGCCGTCCCAGGACATCCCAAATGTGTTCTATCGGATTGAGATTTCCGATGAGTTAGGGCGGCCAGGACATTAACTGGAATTCAGCATCATGTTCCTGGAACCACACCAACACAATTTTAGCCTTGTGACAAGGGGCGTTGTCCTGTTGGAACATTCCATTTCCAGCTGGAAAAACAGAGGCCATGTAAGTGGTGCAACTGGTCCGCAATGATGTTCAGATACCCTGTAGCATTCATGGTCTGCTCTACCACAACCACGGGTCCCAGAGACGCCCAAGAGAACGTCCCCCCAAAAGCATAATACCGCCACCACCGGCCTGTGTATGACCTACTGTACATTGAGGGAGCAACTGTTCGCCCTGGAAGACGGAGTATCCTGACACGGCCATCGGCGTGATGAATGACAAACCGTGATTCATCTGTATCAGGCACCTCTCTCCCACTGATCCATGGACCAGTCACGATGTTCCCGGGCCCAGCGCAGGCGCAGTTGGCGATGACGCTTGGTCAGCAAAGGCACACGAGTGGGACGTTTGCTGCGTAGCCCCCATATCCAACAGTGTCCGCTGAACAGTGTGCTCCGATACTATTCTACTTGGCCCTGCATTGTATTGGGCTGTCAGCTGAGCCACTATCTGGCTCCTGTTTTGCTTCACCTTTGCGAGACAGTTCTGACGATCTTTTTCTTTGATAGCGTGTGGACGTCCAATACCATGTCGTGTACTGCTGGTTTCACCGCCATTCATCCACTTTGCATAAGTACTAATAACTATAGATCGCGAACAACTCCACGAGTCGTGCAGTTTCGGAAATGTTTGTTCTTGAGCCTTTGATCCATTACGATCTGTCCTCTATCAAAGTCGCTTAGATCCGCAGCCTCTTCCCATCACACACAGAAGTAAGTGAAAGAATGATTCTTCAGACTCTCCAGTAGCAGTTAAACCACCACTTCCACCTGATCACGCCTTCCACGTCATCCAGGCGAGTTCATTGCAAAATGTAGGGTGGGTCATAATGTTTTGGCTCTTGAGTGTATTTGACAAATTTTTGTATAACGTCATGTTCTTTATATTCATATTTTTACAGTAATTTTTTTTTCTTTCTTATCTAAAAATTTATGAGGACAATTATTTTTAGGATTTTTTTCTTATAATATTAAAATTTACTACAAATAAAATCCAAAGTCACTAAAATTGAAAAAAATTTTATACAATACATTTATAACAAATTATAAAACTCTAATATCTAATATTCTATTCAATATAGACATTTTGAGAGCGAATAAATAGATTTATAGATAAAAATAAAATATTATTATAAATTTTGCTGAAGTTAGATTTATCATGAATTTATCTATTTCTGAAAAATATATTTGTCTATTTCGTTCTTGATTCATTTTTCCTGACAATTTTTTTTTAAATTTCACAAATGTATATGATATTTTTATTTAATCTTATATTCCATTTTTGATCCATTTTATAGAAACAAAATAAAACGCATCTCTTTGAGTTAAATTTCCAATAAGCATGTATGAAAATAGGTAGAAATGCAACATTTTATGCGTATCCAAGATTTAAAAAACTTACATAGATGCTTTCAACTTAGAAGTAATTTATTTTCAAGCATATATATCTATATATATACACACACAGAGAGAGAGAGAGAGATTTCAATATGTATTTGAAATCCCAAAATTCCAATATCTTTTGCAGTAGAATTCATTTATGCTTCATTTGATTTCTCACTTTACAAAATACGATAAAATGCTGTTTTCAATCATTTTACATTCATTCAAATCACGGATAAGAATGAAAGTGGAGATTTTCTTTGATGCATCTTGGTAAGTAATGCATTATGGCATCCCACACAGCATTTTGAGTCTATCTTTTCACTTTACATCTGATGATCTAGCATTCTCAATCTAAACATTAAAAAATGAATTTTTCTTTTATTTTGAAGGAAATGTTTCAATTCAACAAAAAGTTTTTTAAGGAAGTATATTTCGGAAATTTTAAGATTTGAATATGGTTAACTAAGACTTTGAGTATTTTTATTACCTGCAAAGTTTCTGAAACCTCATCATCACCATGATTGGTGCAGCAAAACCACCGTGGTGGGCCAAGGCGCATTGCATATTGGCGCAGACTTCCGAGACGGAAGACGTTTTCTTTCTATTGGTAAAGTTGTCAGCCTTGCGCCCAACAACTCATATTAGACTCTGACATATAATTTAAACTGGAAATTCTTGAAGAAGCACCCCAAAGCATCAAAGTACCGAAGGGACTCTCGGGAATCCAACATGTGGCTAAAAGCGCCAGAGCGCTGGTCACTGCCATCAGGCCCCTACGTAAACTCGTATTTATTAATATAAAAAATAAAAAATAAATTAAAATGGAAATTTTATGTTAATTGAACAAATTAAAAGAAAAATAATGCAAATATATAATATAACCTTAAATAAATTAAAGAAATATTTTTATGTGAATAATAATTTTTTAATTACTTCGTCTTACCGTTAAATGATGTCGAAATATGAGTTTTTTTTTGGAATTCAGTTCTTAAATAGCACAATAAAATCTGCTACATTTTTCACTAAAATATACCTTTTTAGATCATTATACTTTTTTAACATTATAAAAATAAAATGGCTAAATTAATAATATTAAATAATGACAGTTTTATATGTTGCGTCCTTGGTTTATGAATCACTTGGTTATCAGGCTCCTAATTTAAACCTAATAACTACTAAGTAGTCTACAGTGTAATACTAATAAAATGTAAAAATATTTTGAGTTATAAATATAAAATATAATAAATTTGCTATAAAATATAATAATTTTGTTATAAAAATTCGAAATCAAATGTATTGCAACGAATATTTCATCACATTTTCTCGAAATCTCCATCAGATCGAAAGAGTATCGAAATGTGACTTTTATTCTCAGAAATAAATATAGTCAGGCGTTTTTGTGCATTATTGTAATTGTTTTGACATCCAGAAAATGAAAATAAAAAAATGCAAACTTCTTCTTCTTCTGCAACAGCCCCCAAGGGGGGCCAAGGCCAAGTCTGTCTATTGCAGATAATCAAATGCAAAATACGTTATATAAATAACAAATGTATAATTTATATTTTATTATTTTCAATTTTATTCTTAAAGTTCTAAATAAAATTTCATAACATTTTTCTGATTTTGAATATCTGTCTTTATTTTTCCTATTATAGTACGCATACAATTTTCCCATCTGAAATTTAAAATTAATGAAAAATGTTGAATATACTATAATAATTTATTTTATATATTTATCTATTGAATGATTTACATGAAATATACCTTTTGAATATACTTGATATGCCAGTATCAATAAAACACGATTTTATTAATATTACTGAGTACATTATTGCAAAGAAATTTAAAATGTTTCATTAAATCTATATTTATTTTTTATTTTTACAATATTACTGAGAGAGATCCTTTTTCTCTAATTATTCATTGTTTTACAACGAAATGAAACGTTGAATTTGTACAATTAGTTTTATTTATTTATTTAGGTCTATAGCTATTCTAGGATTTTATTGTTTTATAACCTTTTGTCATACATTTTTTTTTTTTTTTTTTTTGGCGTAAGAGAAGTACATTATATAGATTGAAGTACGTTAAACACGCACAATAAACATTTCGAATGATACTTTTAGCGTCTAAAACGAAATGCCCTTTCTTATGTAAAGTTTGAAGAAGAGGAGAAGGAAATTCCCCATACATCATCTCTGGGGTTGTTGGTTCCCAATTGTGGTAGCAAAATGTGGATACAGTGTAGCACCTCTTATGTGGTGCGTCCTGGGTAATGCTGAATCTTCTATATTTCTGCCAATCTAGTGGTAAATGAACTCAATCAAAATTATCGCCATGCTAAGGCAATTATTTAATGAAGGTTCGATGCTTATTTACTAAGAATTTAATATAATATCATAAAAGTGTGAAGTCGTAAAATTAATGAGTCGTGACAATGTTTGAGTGCTAAGTTTCAACATAAATTTGAACACTTTTGTACCCTATAGGCTACCCTATCTATACCCTTTCGACCCATATCTTGGCTATATATATATATACATATACAAATAAATAAATAAATATATATATATATATATTTATTATATATTATATATTTATATATATATATATATATATAGTACACATTACACTATTCTTTTTTTCAAAGCAACTACTAGAGGTCAATAATGTAATTAAATATTCGATCTCTTTCAAGTCACTTAACATGCATTTTTGCCAATCAAGGACTGGAATATAAAATCAAATTCTATTTGAATAAATTAAAATGTTTCTTAAAATATTGCGTTAAATAAATATTAAATGTAAAGATATACTTTTACATAAATCCGTTTTATTCATTATTTTGTTCATGAAGATTATTTTAAAATTCATTCGCCATTAAGTTATTTTTTCAAGGTCTTTTAAATCACCTTTACTGGAGACGAGAATTTGGAAATACATTGTGTTTACTTACTGTAGTAGAATTGTTCCATTAGCAGCCCAACCAGAAACTAAAAACATATATGATGTCCTGCTGAGTGATCAATAGACAGAGGAGGTGACAAGAACAGTTTTTGATGTGTTCTTCACATCCACGTAATCGGAGTAGTGAATGTCACACTGGAAAATGACATTTTCCTGTTTCCGCTCTTGGAAAACTAAAAGCCCTGTACGAGATGAAAGCCTGAAGTGCCGTTCTCCGCAACACGCCATCGAGCAATGCATTTCGTGTTACCTTTGAGCGTAATCGGTTTGCTCCCATGTATTTCACAAAAGTCATACAGAATGGTTGAAAGAAAGATTTATTTCTACCATGATAGATGCTTGCTTCTTTTAAATTCACTATAAAATCCATTAAGATAGGTAAAATAGCAACAAATATGCTAACGAGTGTCTTAGGTTAGCGAATTTAATTTTTCGCTTGATAAAGTAATAATTTGTTTTTATTATTAATATTTTTTAAAATATGAATACATTTGTTCTTTGTGTGCATGTTTTTATCTTTCATTGCAATAGAATATTATTTTACAAAATGTAGGGTAATTTAATAGACCTCTCGTATTCATTTCAAACTTTATTTCAACTTTCAACTACATTAAACACATGATTGTGTGAATACGGTTTTCTAACTCTTCACACTTGGTTCAAGGTCAATTGTACAATTAGGGAAGCAAAATATCCAAAGTTAGCATATATAAATTAGTCGACTCTTTCACAGCTACAATGTTTTTCAATAATCTTATTAAATTCTTCACTACTTTAAGTGATACATGGTTGTGTGGACAAATTTATTTATTTATAAAAAATAATGCATATTTATGATGAACTGATATTTTAACTAAAATAATTATATGTTGTAATTTAAATTAATAGTAATTTTACTAAATAAAGTGTATAGTATATGGAAGTATTTATGCAGACTATGCATCCGTTACAAACTATATGGGAAAGTCTCCCTTTAAAATAATTATTACGCTGTTGCTCAAAAAAGAAACTCTAATTAGTGACAATAAATCTCGATATAATCTTCATACAGAGGATAAATATTTTTACTTGAAAATTAGTTTTCTTAAAATTATATGCAGTTTAAAGTTAGTGGAATTTACAGTAGAAGTTTTAATTTAATGACCGAATTGATGTTCTAAACAGTTCTAATGAAGATGCATACTTTAATCTAGAAAAACAGATTGCCATTCTCTTAACTTGTTTGTTTGTATAATTACTTATTACATCAATATTCGAACAGGTTTATAATATGCTTCTTCTTCATTGACGCATCAGCCCCATGGTGGGTCAAAGCTGGTAGATTTCGTGACAGAAGATGTTTTCTTTTTACGGGTTAGAGTTGTCAATCATATATACAGTCTTATTCAGACTGGGACCTACGTTTAAAGTAGATTCCGAACACACTACAAACATTCATGGCACGGCTGGGACTTTAATCTAATATCTCTGGCACAGAGAGCCAGAGCTTCAGTCACTCGGTCATCAGGCCCCTTTTATAATATGTATTGCCGTATAATAATAAAGAACATGATTTTTAAACATTTTTGCGCATTAGGTTTTTTTAAAATCCCTACAGAAAGAAAAATTAAAAACTTTGTGAGGTAGAAAAACAAACCCATAGTTTCTTTTCCAAGAAATTATTCACATTTAAAGACACTTGGTGAAAATAAGAAAAGATCAATTACATACCTTGTTATTAATAATTATTTTCTAAATTCCTAAGCCCTACTATAAAAATTAAAAATTTATTTCAAAAATTTTCCAGCGTATGCATGTATTTGCTATCCCCAAAATAATTTGAATATATGATAATGCAATATGAAATCTCTTTTTAGTAAAGAATCTAGTGCATTGCATCAAATACATAATAATAAGATATATTAAAAGTTAAAATAAATTGAAATAAATCGTGGATATTAAAAAAATTTCTATGTTTTTTATTAAAGCATAATGACAAGTGCATATTTATAAAAATTTCAGTTTCAGTTCTTGTTTAATTAAAAAGTAATAATAAACAGATAGGCATTGACACTGCTATGAAAATAATTGGTCATAAAATATAGATATTTTTTCAAAATAAATTCCAACGAACTTTTTGTATTAAAATTTTTCTTTTTAAAAGTATCATGACAATGCAGTATAGTATATATTTTGCACAATTAAATACTGCTAAATTATTACAGGGATTATTATTATTTACTAGTATTATCTTTATTACATACAACTTTAATTTATTAAAGAAATAAGAAGCATTTGCATTTTATTTTTATTTACTTGCTAAATAAATATAATAATAAATTCGATGGGAAATAATCCTTTGTTTTTAAGTTATAAGAAATACAGACAAACAGGATACAGAAATACAATGTGATGCTTTGTATTGTATAGTGTCCGATTTAATACAATGACTCATTAACCTGCTGCTGTTAACAGTAAAACAAATTCTCCAACAACATAATATTTAAATCTGTATTCATTCCTTACATATTTCATTTTCAGTGCACCGAAAAGCGCAGACATTCCAGCCAAATCAGCCATGCATTAACACCCATCGACCGAAATCAGAGCCCAGCATCACTGGCAGTTGAAGTGGGATGTGTAATGATGATTCGAGGGAACGGAGGTAGCATCACCGGCGATCAAGCGGGAGTGGAAGCGGGTCCTGTCTGGAGCCATCGACAGCGTAATCAGACTTCAGATTCCGCACGACACTTTCAGAACTCGCGGCTTCAAGAAGGATCCTTCCCGGCCGAATGAATGGATGCGTTGCATTTGGGAGCCTAACTTCAATGGAACGGGAAGATTAACCGGTAATTAATAGTATGCTTCATTTGATGAGGGATTTAATCAGTTGTGACACGTGTTTAGTAGAAATCTATTCTTTGTGATACAGTCACAAAGGATGTTTATACACCTAAGGCGTTTGTATTATTTAATTATGTTTGTGTTTAAATAATATGTTTATGTAATATGTTTAAGATTATGTAATGTTTAACGTTATGTTTGTGTTTATATAATATGTTTATGTAATATGTTTAAGATTATGTACATATTACATTTTAACATATTATATAAACACAAACATAACGTTAAATATAATATGTTAAAATGTAATATGTTCAATGTATTTCATACATTATTTCACAAATTTCAAAGGAAACTATAAAAGCGAAATTTGCTTTTAATTTACTTAATTTAATAAACAGTGAGAAAAATTGTTGCTCTTAAAACTAAAGTGTGTAATATATTCAAATGAACAAAATTAAATTATAAAACTATGTTAGTAATATTATTTTTCAAATAAATAATAAAAAAAAAAAACGATTAGATTTTTCTTTCATATCCTCAGTTTTATGTAACATAATTACTTATGTGTATATATATATAACAAAAAATACAAGCATATGCTTAGATATATTTGAATTTAATTATTTATTTACTCTTAAATAAGTTTTTAGTAATTTTTTTAAAAAGTAATCAAAATTCATTTTAAAACAATTCTTCAGATTCTGATAGTAATTTAATATTTCTCAAAACGTTTATTTAATTAACAACTTTTAAACAATTAATGTGTGTAATATTTTTTAATGAAATTAATTAAAAAACTTAAATTATAAATCTAAATTAATAATATAATTTATTTTCAAATAAATAGTAGAGTAACTAAATTTTCATTTCACATCCTCAGTTTTATCGCTTATGTTTATATTCGCTCATTTCATTATTGCTTATGTTTATATGTAATAAAAATTTAAATAAATGTTAATAATATATTTGAAGGTAATTTTTTATTTCCTTTTAAATATGTTTTTGTAGCTTTTAGTAATTTTTAAAAAAAAGTGATCTAAATTTATTTTAAAACATTTCTTCAGATCCTGAAAGTAATTTAATATTTCTCAAAATCTTTATTTAATTTTTTTTTTATATTCTAAAGAAAAATTTATTATTTTCAGTACATCTTTCATGATCTATTTATCTAAAAAAATTATCTTTGAATAAAACAATTTGAAATACACGTTTTAGTAAGATTTATTAATTTTTCTAAATTAAGAAAAAGATTCTATTACATCCCTTCTTTCCAGTCAATTTATTCAGTGTTTACATTTTTAAATTGAAAAACATTATGCAGTTTTTTTTAAATGGTTGTTTTTGAGTAAATTGAATACATTAAATTTTACTTTATATATATATATATACACACATATATAATCCTTTCAATTAAAAAATTCTAACATTGAAATCCTTGAATGTTAGAATTTTTCTTTTTTTAAATGAAATATATATTGATTCATGAAAGCTTGCGTTTTCCAAAAGTAATTTCTACATTTTTTCCTTATTACATTTTGAACAGTATGAGGACAAAAATCTGAATCCTGGATAAAAAATTTTTAAATCCTATATTTCAAAAGTACAATAAGATTTTTTTCCTTTTAAAATAAGCGAAATCTCTTTCCCTAAAATGAATGAAATGGCAACTTTCCATCAAATATTTATATATTTTTCAAAAGTAATTTTATAATTACTTTCTAGTTTTTAAATGATCCGATTGATATGAAATACAAAGATTTTAAGAAAAATCTTTGTATTTCATCCATCAAGAAAATTTTTTTTTTAATCAACAGATTTTTTTCTAATTTATTAATTTAATTTTAGGTTTTACAATAAATAAATATACTTGAATCAATTGCTTTAAAACAAGATTGAGGGATAAATGCAGATATAACTTAATTTGTCGTTGAAAAAATTAAATGAAACATTTTTTTAGAAAGATGGAAATTTGGATTGTTATCATCCTGGTAGGAATATTTAAAATTTTTGTTGCATATTTTATTTAATTATCCTTTCATAAAAATTTAACAGTTTCCTATTAATAATATTTTCATTTACTTTTCTATAAAGCTCATTATTACATAATATTTATTTTAAAAATAGTACATAAAACAGTGTTAATATAAATTTCCGTAAAAATTTGCTTAAATTTTAAAATGAATCAATGAAAAAAAAATTAATTCCATGAGAAGTTTTTTTTTAAAATAAAATAAATACCTATAAAACGTTTTTACTATATTAATAAGTTATTGAATTTAATAAATAAAATAAAAATGAGATACTACTGTGACCAAAAAGTAAGACCAATTATTTTTTTTTCAAAAACTCTTTATTTACTCTTCCAAATTTATTTCATCGCTTTCAAAGTAACCCTCTCTGGACACAACGCGTCTATGCCAACTTTTTTTCCAATCCTCATCGGCAGAGATGGCCATCAAAGCGCGCGGCGATTCAAGTTGAATCTCCTCAATCGACTCAAAACGTGTCCCCGGAGTGATCATTTGAGTTTAGGAAATAGCCAAAAGTCGCACGGTGTTAATACAGTGGTTATGAACGATATAGATTTCACTTTTGGCGAAAAAGTCACGATGAATCAATGCAGTGTGAGCTGGCGCATTCAATGTTTTTGGTACCAATCGAGATTTGAAGCGTTTGAGGACCAAATTGAAATTGACCGATCCTTTTTAAATTCCAACATCGTCAGCAAGGTCTTTAATTGTAAAATCGACGGTTTGCAAGCACCAAGTCTTTATATTTTTTGCACGTGAGCTTCGTCGGTTGAGGTGGATGGTCGACCAGAGGGCTCTTCTTCTTCAACGCGTTCTCTACCTTCTTTGAACTATTTATACCCCTTCTAAGCATTTCTTTTCGATATAGGAATGCTCACCGAATGCCTTCTGCAACATTCTATACGTTTCAGCAAGAAAAATTTAATGTAAGTTCTTTGCTCAATTAATTCAGGCATTTCAAAAATCGCCGAATTCAGTTTTAGCGTCTCTCTTATCTTTTAGCGTGACTCTCAAACATTAATGAATACTTTGAAGTGAAATTTCCCACAGATGCCAAGACCAGCAACCTCAAAAAGAAAAAAAAATTGAACTTCCATAAACCTCGGGAATTTTAAATGGAAAATTGGTCTTACTTTTGGACACAGTAGTACACGAGTGCATCGTTTTTAGACATAACTTACCACCAACTCAATATAAACTCTGTAATGCTTATAAAATGCATGAACCTTACTGGAAAATTTTTTTATAACCAACCACGCAAAATTCGGCATTATCACTGAGTTATAATAAAATAAAAAGGATTTCCTCGGAAGGAACAGGATGTTGAGGTAAAAAGTTTCATCAATTTTTCAAAAGTTATTTTAGAATTA
This sequence comes from Caerostris extrusa, assembly GCA_021605095.1. NCBI lineage: Eukaryota > Metazoa > Arthropoda > Arachnida > Araneae > Araneidae > Caerostris > Caerostris extrusa. The sequence continues at coordinate 64,095 of BPLR01000036.1, read as the reverse complement.
TTTTTTCTACTTTTTAAATTTATCCAAGCGATAGGAAAGGCAATGATTTAAAGAAAAATGTTTTAAACGGTATTTTTTTTTTTATTATTCTAATTTACTAATTGAATTTTAGGTTTTACCATCAATAAATAAATACTTAAATCAGTTGTTTTAAAACAAAATTTATGGATGAATGTAGATACACATTATTTTGTCGTTGAAAAAATTAAATGAAACATTTCGTTTTTTAAAAAAAAAGGCATTTTGATGGGAATAATTAAATTTTTGTTGTATATTTTGTTTAGTAATTGCTGCATAAAAATTTAATAGCTTCGTTTTAATCATATTTTCAGACACTTATTCTTTAAAGTAAACTCATGTTTGTGAAAATTGCAACAAAATGAAGAACTTACGCGAGTGAGCTGAAATTTTCAGGAAATGCAAATTAGCGCATGATATGTAAATGATTAGAATTTCAAATCCGTAGCGCAAGCGTATGCTGAGCAGAGCCCTCTGAACGGCGGATGGATCTGAATAAATAGACGGCTGTAGCAAGGCGTGTATGGTTATCGGTGGTTATCTGCTAGTGGTAAACGTTATCTCAATCGCTACTTATGCCTCTTCGACGAAAGGGAGCGAGATTTGAACAACTTACAGAGTTTGAACGGGGAGAATCATCGGCCTTCGTGAAGCTGGATTGTCTTATCGTGCAGTAGCCGCTCGTGTGCAGCGTAACAGCAGCACAGTGATGCGTCTTTGGAAGCAGTGGACGGACGAGTGTCGGACAACTCGGAAATCCGGGAGTGGACTCCGAAATGTGACGTCAGCTCGCGATGATAGACACCTGGTCCGCATGGCGCTGACGGACCGTACAGCTTCCTCCAGATAATTGGTTGCACAGTGGTCAATAGCTACAGGTGTTTCATTGTGTGCTTCATCAATTCGTAGATGTCTGCTGCAGCGTGGACTGCGCGCAAGGACTTCTTTATACAGGATCCCTCTCATGCTAAACCATCGCCGCCTGCGGCTACAATGGGCCGCTCGGCATAGAGAGACTGGCGTGTTGATTGGTAGCATGTCGTGTTTTCTGACGAATCCCGCTATAATTTGTGGTACCATGATGGGCGCATTCGTGTCAGACGCTATGGTACATCAGCGAAGTTCTACAGCCTCAAGCTGTTCCCTTTCTTCAAAGCTTGCCAGGCGCTGTATTTCAACAGGACAATGCCCGCCCTCATATCGCTAGGAATGTTCAATCCTTCTTTGCAACGCGGCAGGTACAGCTTCTTCCTTGGCCTGCGTATTCCCCGGATATGTCGCCGATTGAACATGTGTGGGATTTCGTTGGTCGGTGTCTCGCTCATGATCCTCGTTCTGCTGCTTCTGCAGACGAACTTTGAGTGCGCATACAAACAATATGGAATGCTCTTCCTCGGACAGACATTCAAAATTTGATTGCCACGTCGTGTAGCAGCACTTATTGCGGCGCGTGGTGGCTACCCAAAATACTGATTCCGATCTCTTGTTATTGTTTGTTTGCTTTGAACATTTAATCTTTTATTTGTACCACTACCACTCAACTGTGTATTAAATTTCATTCAATTATGACGATTCCTTCATGGTGTTGCAATTTTCACAAACATGAGTATATATTGACTCAGTATTCCACAATATTTATTTAAAAAATCAGTTCACAAAACAATGTTAATATAAATTTTAGTAACAATTTGTAATTGGAATTTAAAACAATAAAGGGAAAATAAAAGCACAAAGATGGAAGATAATTTATGAAAATTTAGAAAATTATTCGTACATGTTTTTCCTGTTCTATTTGCTGCATTTATAAATAAACGTACAAAATGCGATTATAATCGATCGGCTATCAAACCTTATCGACAGGACTGAACACTCAAGTACTGGTAGGTAAGAGTGTTCAGTGTGATCCTCGAGTATGCAACCCTCCTTCAAGTTAAAAACCCGGATTATCATTGGTATATGAAATGGACTTTTCAAGTTAGCCAGTTTAAATTTTTTTTTATTTAGTTCAATTATTCATATTATTAAACATTAAAAACTCTTTAAGTGGATTTTGATAAGTGATATTACTACGATAGATAAAGAATTTTGATGAATTTTTTATTCGATCAGTAATTGTCTTTTTAATGGACGGCAGGAATACTCAAAAACCAGATTGGGTATTTCAACGATCTTTATTTCAAATTCCAGACACGAAACCCATCTGCTTGCAGAAGAAAAGTTTTTTTTGTTAAGTCGACAGGCCTTTCGGTTTCGCGGAAGTGTACTTCAAACTTTGCTTTAATCATCAACAAAGGTTTTGAACCATCATCAAAGTTTTGCTTTGTTCAAAAACATCCATTAAGGCTCGGAAATACTCAGTGAAAGTTGACGTAATGTTAATATTATGCTAATAAGAGCAGTTATATAGAAAGGTAAAAGTATACTGTTTATTTTCAATGGACTCTATGGTTCTAAAGCGTAATGTAATGTAATTAGTCTAATTGTAGCTATAAAGTTGATCAGAAAGATAATTTAAATAATTGTTCCTGTTGATTTCACTAATTTTTCCTGATTATTCCAATTTTTTTTCCTGATTTGAGTAATCTTGGTAAAGTTCATTTGAGTATTATGATCGGAAAACAGGATGCCAGTGAAATAGATTAAGAAGTTTTTATACTTAGTTATATTCCCATTCCTGTCTTCAAAGTTTCAAGTAAGAATTTCCTTTCCTAATTTCAAAATAAAAACAACAATTTAAAGAATTTTCTTGAGCAAATTTTAATTAAAAGAAAGATATTTTTCTTCCATTTTTATTTTTCTGAATTTGTGGTAAATCGAACAATTCGTTTATCACACATGTGGTAACATTTTTGCCAATATCTCTAATTCAATGTGAAAAAAATAATTTGCACTGATGTTTTCTTTACATATTCTATTACCTCATAAAATTCTGCCGACAAAAAAGTTTACTGGCAATATAGTAGCCTATTTAAAGAATTTTTGATAAAAACATTTTTAACAGCACTCAGCAAAGGTATGTGATATTTCATAAGACCAAAATCTCTTATTAATAAAGACTCTTTAAAGTCACCTTGCTTCTGAAAACAGTGACTTTTGTTTATTTTACTGAATATCTCAACTTCCATATCCAGAGATATACGGCCAGCTGAAAAAAATTAACTTTGAAAGTTAAACTTTGATATTGGTTTTATAAAATAATATAAAAATTGAAATTTTATAATTAATTCTATAAATAAATATATTGTAATTTCTTTTTAGGAATATCACTTACAATAGATAGATAATATGGTTTGATAACATAATAATGTGGCGAATGCAAATGCGAAACGCACATTGTCAGCAGACGCGAATCTGTATCCTTCTGTACATTAGTGGCACACACTAACTGGTTGGGACTACAGTCGCTCTAAAAGATAATTAAAGCAAAAAAAGTAGTTCAAAACAATTTAGATTTGACTTAATAAAACTTCTTTTAAGACACTGTAGAATGCTTCAATTGAAACTTTTCAAAATAAAGTGTTTCTGAATACCTACATCATTAGAAGTAACTAACAAAAACCTTTTTATTATAAAATGCAATAACTCATTAAAGCTATTACTCCACAGAATTGAGAAGGTGGTTGGAGAAACCCTTGAAAGAGAGATCAAAGAGATCGCAATTTGAAAGATTATATATATACCATTACATACCATATACCATATACCATATTATATATATACCATTATATTGGAACCACCTTTATAAATTATATTAGTAGAAAAAATTGCAGTTATATTCTTTCTAATACTCTTTTTAATTTTTTTTGATAAAAAATTTTTATTGTCTTTCACAATTGCGCACGTATAAAAGAATCTTAAAATAAGGGTATTATTTTAAAATGATAATTTTCTGTTTTAGAGGTAGATTTAAATTAATAAACTCTCTGAAAATAAAGATTTATTTCCCGATTCCCAATACTTCCCCACCCACTCAAAATAATCTTACCTTATAAAAGTATTTTAAATAACCGTTTCTCTAAAATCTATCGCACTGCTCCTGTTACATAACGCACTGCTCCTGTTACATACATGTTGTTGTGAATCAATAAGGATCAACGGAACAAAACAGATGATTTTGTAGTTACACAGTCTACAATATCAATTCAAAAGAATGCTTGCCATTCTTAATTATGCAATAGTACATTTCTCTTCGTGAGGAATGTAGGACTGAAAAAGAGAGAGCAATTTTGAGAATCGTGAGACATTTCGTCTCGGGGATGGAGGGGGAAGGGGGCAAGACAGTTGAAAGATCTGAACACGGGTGGACGTCTACTCCAAGAGAAATATGGGCATTAGATGCATCATTTTGGTAGGATAAGTGATTGGCAAATAAGCGTGCATTTTCCGAGAGTTTCGAAGGAAGTCCAGTGTGCTGCGGAGTAGAATTCATGAAAAAATGTCAATTTTCAACTGTCGTCTTTCAGTTAGACTATGGTGGGAAGAGAATTTTGAGTTACAATTTAAGGGTTTGTTTCTCTTTTGAAAAGGAAAAGCTTGAAATGCATTGTTATTTACGGTTTGATATAGTCATAATTGTTTTCATATTATTATAGAATAATATAACTTTACTTTTATAAAAACATTTATTTTATTGCATATGTATTTTTAAATTCAAAAATATAAATTAACAAACCACCTAAAAATTCTTATACTCCTTAAAAATTGATTCGATGATATACTTTTCAATAAACTTTCTAATATAAAATTAACATTTAATTGTAATTAATTTTTTAATGGGCCTCTTTTTTGCCAGTAAAAATGAAAGTACGGACCTGTTTTCCATATTTTTAAAAGCCTGAAATAATTTGTAATAAAAACAATAAATAAGTAAAAAAATATTATAAAAACATTTCAAAATTAAAATGTAACGAACTAATTTGTATTAACCTATTCAAAAGTATTAACACATACTTTATGTTTAGTTTTTTAATCCAAAATGTTTTGTCAATCCACATAATACTAAGTTATAAAACAAATTTTGTCAAAACTATTTTTTACGGAGAAGTCAGGAGAAGGAGGTATCCTTTATGTCATTGTTATAAACTGGTGGGAAAAAAATTTGAACACTAAATGGAATGGTGCTAGATAAAAGGAATTTGGAAGGTGTATTTGAACAGGAAATTTTGAAATTCAAATTTTGAGCTAGACGAATACGGGTTAGTAGCAACTCTATAAACATGAAAATCACGTTGGTTTTAAATGCGCGATGTAAACTTTATGACCATTTTTATCTTCTGTAAGAAAGGTTGTAAGCTGGATTGGAATCAAGAGTATCTTTACAAAGATGAAGAAGCTGCCAGCAGCAGTTTATTAAATTTGAATGATGTCGTGTAATAGGGTTACGTGAATGTGGGATTTCTTTTTGTGATATTCCAGAGAGACATGCATCCACTATGCATGATTGTTGGTAGAAGTGATGCGGAAAGGTAAAGTTTCAAGAAGGTCGGTGTCCGCACTGGGCACTACTGAGAGGGACGAAGTCTGTTTTCTTCGTTTGCCTATAGCTCAGCATATTGCATCTGTAATATAAATTCGAACTTGCTAGTTACAGAGTGACACAGTGTGTCATAACGAACCAATTTCTTGTGGGGATATCTCGGAGTCAAATGCCCTGTAACCTTCAATCCAAATCATTACCATTTGCGACTTATGGGCATGTCATGCTAGTGTTCATTGGAGGAGGAGTAGAGTTATTTTTTTATTCTTAGGTGAGATAAGTTTCTGTTTTGATGTCAGTGATGGCCCTATGTTGGATGGAAAATGTCAGGTGACCACTTGATCAAAAATCTGAGTTGTTGACACACTGGATCTACACCAGGAATTATGATACGGGCAGCATGTGACACTAAGATCACTGTCATTATAACACTCGCCCTGAAAGCTACTGTTTCGTTAGACTTTATAATTTAACCGATTATATTGTTATTTTGAACAATATTCCAGAGGACATTTTTTCAACAGGACATCCCTCGCCTATATGCAACTGCTATAACTCAACGTGCCCGAATGAATAACTCAACGAATATGTCATGTTGACTTGGCCTGAGATCACCCTCCAGCAATTTCAACAGAGATAATTTAATATTCTTATTAAAAAACTTGACAGCAAATAAGCAAATATTGATGCATTGCTTAATACGAAATTTTATAAGAAGGAAAAAATTATGTTCCTAATTACTCCCAGATAAATTAATTTTATAGATTACTGTTTGTATTTACAGGTAAAATATCTGATTTAATTAGAAAATAGTAGAAACAAAGATAATATTTTTTGTTATCCAAATTCATGAAATCTTGCATAAACCCAAAAATACTAGTAAATGCGCGGACTTCTAATTGAGCATCTATGCTCTAAAGGATCTTCAATTTTATATTTCTAAATTACTTTAGCAGTATATGAAACAATACAGATTAAGTTCGTGTTAAATATTGTAGCATTTTATACTTGGACTACATTTAATTTTATAAATCATCCATGAATTAAGGGACGATATGTATATTACAGTTTATTAATAAAAAATTATATATATATATATATATATATATATATATATGTGTGTGTGTGTGTGTGTGTGTGTGTGTGCGTGCGTGCGTGCGTAAAAGTGTGCGTGTGTATGCGTGTGTGGTGATATAGAGTATTTCCTTCTGCTATAAATTTTAAATTATTTTCTTTCCAAAATTAAATTCAATAAATTATAGAATTATAATTTAACTTATCTTATAGAGTATTTTTCTAAAAATATATATAATATCTAAAAAATATATTTACTATATGATCTTATAACTATTTTGAAATCAAATGAATGAAGTTTAATCGTTTAATGCTGAAAAGATACATTTCACCAATTTCTACATTACGTTTAAAATAAATTACATTTTGATTGCAGTTTAACATTTAATGTGACGATCAAATAGGATTAATAAGATTTCCTTCAAAGTATTGAAGAGAAATTTATTACAGTGCAGTAACCATCAAATTCATATTAGAAATTGTCAAAGAGATCAATTAGTAAGGAGAATATTTTGACAATGATGAATTAATAATTGTAAAATTCACAAAAAATGATTCAAATATTTTTAACGAAATTATTGCAATTCTGTTAAATAATTATGTTATTTTGATATGGATAGAAAATTGGAAGCATTTTTAAGTCTAAAATTACTTCTGAATTACTGAGGTCAAATATTATGTTTGAAATATTAAAAAATTTCAATATTATTATTGAAATTATTGCACTATTGAAATTATTAATAATAATTAAATTATTAATAATAATTAAATAATTAATAATAATAATAATTAATAATTATTATTTAATAATTAATAATTATTAATTATTAATAATTAAATATTGCAATGAAATTATTTTCTATAAGTGCAATATTTCATATATTTTAGATGTGTTATTTTTTATTTATGCATTGATTTTATTTCATAATTCCTAATATTTATAATGCAGGGTTACATATCACTTTTTACTCAAATTAAAAAAAAAAAAGAGATCTTTGGCATATAGAATAATAGGGAGTTAAAAAAATTTCTTGAGCTTTTTCTTTTGTTTCAATGTCTAATAGATGAGCTATTTTCTCCGTGTTCAATATTTTAATTTGGCTGATTCATATTAAATAAAAAAAATTACAAATTAGAAAAAAGGTTTTTTGTACACAAAATTATAAACATTGAGAATAAATATGAAGAAATCTTTAGATGCATATCTAATTTATATATATATATATATATATATATATATATATATATATATATATATACTGCTGGCCAATAAAATTTCAACATCAAGAGGGAAAAACAGTTAACAAAACCAATGTATTTTTAGAAAAAATATTTTAATACAAGGATAAAATAATTAAAAATTGTATGTACTTTTAAAGACATATAACATAGAGAAGTTAGCATTGTAAGCATCTACTCTTGGAGGCAACAACAGATGCCATATGCTGTTGGCTATTGAAAGAAACTGTTAGAAAACTGTTGGCTATCTAAAGTTGAAAGAACTCTGAAGATATTGTAGTTTGCGAGACTTGCTTTGCTTACCAGATTTCCCTTTTGTTCACGTTATCATTTTCTGTCCTGACAGTGTATGTGAAACATCGACCAGACATGTTCATTTGGTAAGAAAATATAATGATTGTGTTCGACAAAGCGTGATGCTAAGAGCATTCTGCGTTCTTGCATTATCGTTCTGGTAGGTCCTTCCATAAAGACCTCGAAGATATGGTACAAACACAGTTTTATTATAATGGACAAAATACTAGAAATCTTTTCAAGGGAATATACAGATTGTTCATCCAACAGCTTCCTTTATAATGTTACATTTGTGTTCATGCGTGTCATTGCGCATACTAATGTAACATTTTATAACTGTGCTTAAGAATTAAAGTCAGGCAAAACAAGAAATCAATTACTTAGTTTCATGTTGAAATTTTGGCCATAAATAGACCTTTTTGCATGCGCTCTTAAATGGGAGTATTAATTTTCTTTTAATAAAACCTTTTTAATCAAAAAGAAAATTATATATATTAGCCTAGAGAGTTAGAAATAAGAAGGTTCTAACTTCCAGTCACTCCTCTCTCAATGGAACAAAAGAAGAAGCACTACTCCTGAAGATAAGGCACATCTTGGATAAACTGGTAAAGAAGGAGGCCAAGAAGAAAAAACTGGAGGTTCTTTATGTCCTCTGAGGAGCAGCAGTGATTACAAGAAATTCGCTTCCGCGGAATGAGATCAATTTAGCCTCTCGGATCGGACTCTGGGGAATCTGAATAAAAGTTCTTGTTTGTGGACTATACCACATGGGAAAGTATACGCTTGAGATCTTTGCAGTAACCTTGATGACCTGTGTGAATTAAGGCCTATGAACAATATATAAATTTCTTTTGTTAAAAATTTGTTTTAAATTTCTTCTACGTATTATAAAGTGATAGGAATGAAATAATATTTCTTCTGAGGAATCACTGGGCAAAACATTTGCCATTAGTGTTGGGATGATCAAATAAGTTTCATGTCTGAATAAGTTAGTTTCACCAAGTCCCAATGAGATTCTACTGTCCTTTTAAAAATTACCATGAGAAGGGCAAGTAATAAATAGTGCAAAACTAAAAGGTTTTGTTTTATAATGTGAATAATCATATTTATAGATTATTTAGCGAAACATTGTTTGGTTAGTTAGAAAGTGAACTAAAGATATTCCATTTTTTTCTAGATCGAGGAGTATTACATACCTATAATAGTGTGAAAAATCTCAGTTGAAGAAAATTATTCTTTTTTTATTTCTTCTTAAATTGCTGTGTGCTTCTGATATTATTGTCTGAGAGAAGTCTTCTTTGAAAACTGTTGTCTGCGAGAACACATTAAAGGAAAAACATCTTAACATCTAAAACTTATGTATCGTATAGAAAAAAAAACTTTAATAATTTCAATTAGGCGGTGAGATTTTTTCAAATAAACTTCCACAATAACTATTGAGGCGCCTCACTTTTTGAAAATAATGAATATAAGGAAATCTTCCAAAATGGAGTTGAATCTTTCTTCCATTGTCTATTTAACACGGACACAATACCATTCTGCCACAAATAGAGGAGTTGGTCAAGGTTCATTAAGAAATGGTTATAAATTCGATTCCGACCAGCTTAATAAGTATCACTTAAAAGATGGATGGACGTCTAAAAGGTTCACTTAAAATGGTAACGTACATGTTTGTCATTGGATTGAATATGTGAGATTTTTTTCTTCGCAAGTTAAATCTGTAAATTTAGAATGGCCACCAGGAATTAATTTCAGTTTTAACCATGGCAAATCTAAAAATTCAACTAGTAAATTTACCCAAAATCTTAATGATGAAATACATTTTGATTTTCATTACAGCATTAGGAGAACAATGGTCCGAGAATCTATGTTTCAAACTGTAAAATTTTGACAACATTTTCAATAAACTAACAATAAATAAGATCAAAACAGAAGACCATTGAGAAAAACACTTCAAAATAAATTAGGTATTCAGGCTATTATCTCCAAATTTTTTTATTCTTAACGACATTCACTACTACAATGGCAGAGGTATAGAAGATTCAGTATTACCCACTGCTCATAATGGCATACCTAATTGCACTGCGCTCCTATTACACTAAGAGGGAGGATTACGATTAATCAAATGTATTTGAATAGTCGATATCCTTCCCTCCAGTGAAATGGAAGAATATCTTCAGCATAGAAGTTTATAGTTATCTTTATTTATCATGATAAAGATAAACAAAAAAGCATGATAAAAAAATCATTTATCATGCCCTTCACCGAATGCTGTTTAGCACTGCTTGTCAATTTTCGTACCAACTACCTTTTTAATTCGAAAACTAAACGCGATATTAACCAATATTATCTGCCCCATATAGTCTTTAATTTAAACACTGAAACTCACTCAGAAATTTTCTAGTTAGTCAGTAAGGAATTGAAAGCATGAGAAAAATATTATTACTTTATAGATGATCAATATTAAACTATTGATACAGAAACTGTTATATCTTTTTTAATAATGTTTAATAGTTTAATAATGTTTAAAAATTTCCAAAGCCGTTCTGAAACAACTACGGTATAGTAAAATAGAAAAATACATCTTTTTTTTTAAAAAATCATTGAAATTTTTATTAAGTATTCTTTCAAACATTTCTTGACATATATCCTGTGAAGTCCTTATTTTTAATTTATGCATTTTCTAAAAATTTAGATTTTAAAGAAAAATAAAGATATATTTTAATAAAATAAAATGATTTAAAAAAAGATTTTTTAAGCCAAAATCTTTTCATAATTTATATCTTATATGACATCATAAGCCCTTATTGAACAGTAAGTTATCTTTGAATAAAATGAAAAATATAAAGATTAAATTTTCAGTTAAAATAATGCTAATTCATTGTAGTTAGAGAAGTAATTTAATCTTTAAAATTTAACAAATATGACTAAAAAAAGGATTTTAAGAGAACCCAAAATTAAAAAGGTTCATAAATATTTAAAATTTATGCGTCTTTAAAATTAATTAAATATTCAAATGTTACATTTTATTAATCAACAATTAATTTGATTACTAATTTTTTAGTATTAAATATATTTTTTTCTTTATTTCTTTTAAAACTGAAATATTAAATATTTTTACAAGTAAATATTAAATTAATAATTTAATTGTATAAATATCATGTAATTAATAATTTTAAATAAATAAACATTTGGAAATCAAAAATTCTTCTACTAAACATGCATCAAGAAAATTAAAATTATATGTGTATTAATTCATATTTTATGCAGAGAAATGCACTAAATATTTCTTTTGTGTTATTAAAAGTAAACATTTAATGTTATTTTGAATAACATTTTGTGTCACAGCTATTTACCCGTTTATTTTCATAAATATTCAAACGGCAAGGGGAAAATCATTGTTTGATATCTAAACCAGAGTATTTCGAATAAATATTTGCATAGAAGCTCATTTAAATGAATGTTTATTCTTGATATATTTCGAAATTTACATTGCAGATCATTTTTAATCCATTCTGATTAGTCATTATAAATCCTGTTATATGAAATTTGAACAAAATTTGTTTATGTATATAGATTGAAATAACTAAAGGCTTTATACAATCCTTTGATATTTGCTTCTTTTACATGGAAAAGAATATAATTAAATAATTAAGCATTAGTTCTTATTACAAATCCTTTCAAAATAGGCGTTTCTTTTTAAATTCTTATACATTTATTTACGATTATTGCAAATAAAAGTGATTTCTATTGAAGAAGTATTCATTTATGTCGTTACAGTGATTTTGACTTAATTTAAATAAAAATATATTTTATTTTTTATTAAATTTTTATTAAATTATTTGAAATACAACTTTGTATTATAGTCATCACCATTTAAATAACATTTATTTTTTACACAATATGTGCTTGTAGCTTCAGAAGGAAACACCATCCCAGCTCTACCAAAGGATTTATTCCTATCTTTTTTGACGAAACCTTTATAAAACAGTTTCCATGTTCCTTATTCAAACATTCAGTCTTCATCGATTCATTACGATGCAATATATCCTATTGATGTGACCAAAATCTCCAGAGATGTTCTCACCGTAGAAAAGAATAAAAAGATTTAACTTTTCGGAGAAGTGGAGGAATTCTTTTCGCACTCTACCACCCAGAAAATGTTCTGCGAGGCTGTTGAATAACAAACAAAGAAAACAAAGCTTCCCCTGACATTATTTCATTGCTACTCTCTGTTTGGTACATTCTTCTCGTTCTTTCGGATGGGAGTTGTTAGAACGGCATCTTTTTTCCAGAAAGGTTTTGTTCGAGTTGTGTTGTTGTCCTCCTTCTCTTACTCGCCTTTCTGTTTCGTCGTTCGTTCTTTCAATCTTTCGATGTACGCTGAATAAAAATTAAAAGCTATACAAGAAAAATATGACAGATATTATATTTTTTGCTATGATTTATGGTATGCATCATATGAATGAGGAATGGAGATTAAAAACAAACTTTTATTAAAATTCTAAAAAATAAATAATGGTGTTTCAAAAATATATGAGGGAGCAAGTATCACTAAGTTCATCAGAACTTTCACTCATAAAAATTATTATATTAAATAAAAAATTCTAAAAGATTATTGCAAACATGTGATATTATGTATATTTAATTTATACATAATTTTGTTTATTATTTTGGAAGAAAAAGTAATTTATTAACTGAATGATAAATCTCATCTATTTATATGTTGTTTCTTATCCCAATTGGGTCGACAGCAACAAATTGAACAAGCCCATGAATCCGTATGGAATTTTAAACCGACGAGTATGATAAATAGTAAAAATACAACTTCATTTTGTCCTTGACTTTGCGGTACAAAGACATGGGGCACCTGAGTTGGTTATTAAGTATGTTATACCCCCAGGCATTGAGTACTCATTTTAGTGGTCTTCAACTAGCTAATTACAATAATTGTTTAATATTTCCTGTGAAATGTAAAATATCTAGATGTAGTGCATGTGATTCCTTTTTAACTATTTTCCTACAAGCCCTCAATCGCCATAAATATGAACTACAAAGAATAATAATAACTTTTCAATAAACCAATTCCTAGATAAAGTGCCATACGTCTGCATAAGAACATCTTAACAAGTTTCTTATGTATTATCTGTAATATCTGTATTGCATGTAATAGATATATCAGTCATAATTTTTTGTAAAAAAAAAAAGTAAAAGTATATTTGGAAGTATGACTAATAGCTTTCTGTTGATACTGCGTCTTTTAATGTCTTTGTATTAAATTATTTAATTTTTTTTTGTAATTACAGAAAATAAAAATATTTTAGTGGTGTGATGAGTTTATAGTTATTTCTTCTACTTTTCTTTTTTTATATATCGTTGTAGGATAAACGTGCCGTCATCATATATCCTTAACAGAACTTCAGTGCGTTTTTTCCCATGTGATTTCGATTACTTCATTTATTTATATTAATCTTTGTTGCATCGCAGGTCACAATAAATTAATATTTAATTAAATTCAGTTAATGAAAATTTACCTCAATTGAATTTAACGGGAATAATGGAATTGAAATAGAATTAGTGACATTTCCATTTTTTTTTTTCGCATAAATTTTCGTCAAATTATTTTAATACAGAACCCTACTACATTCCCTACTTTCTGTGGCACTCATTGGTAAAAGTCAGTGAAAATTATGTTTTGTTTTGGCTGTAAATCGTTGTTAGGTATTTTAATTATTGCTGATATTTATTGATATCGAAATTGTTATCTGCACCAGTGAACATTCCTTTGCTAATAAAGTCTGCAATTTAAAAATAAAAGAGATAGCATTTAAAATTGTAGGGTATTTATCTGCAATCTTATTTCTATTAAATAAGAATGAAGGAAACTTTTTAATTTCCAATTAATAGTATTTTTATATTGAGTGCAGAAATATAATGCTATGTATATTGCAACATTTCTAAACTGCACGATAAAATTTATTTTCAAAAAAGCGCAAAAAGCATAATTTTTTTATCAAGAGTTTGTTTGTTTGATACTTTTTTAAAAAACAATAAATTTAAAAGCTGCAGATTTTTTTTTTTTTCTTTTGAAATAATACGCCGCTGGCAATACTTTTTATTTCACAACATTTGCATTTTTTAAAAACTTTTATCCAAATTATTCAAAAATGAGATCCTTTATATATACCTACAACCATTCTTCTGTAAAAATTCTTTAAATAATAAAAAAATCAGAATTTTTCTGTTATCTAACATAGAAGGATCATAAAATCCTTTTTTTGAAAAAAAAAATCTCACCTTTTTTTACTGCTTTCTATCTTTATATTTAAAAATGAAGGAATTTCGAAAATTCAGAAAAAAAAGGTTCAAAAATTCAAGAAAAAAATGATGCGTTTATCCTTGTGCCGTCTCAAGTCCTTCATCTATGGAGAAGAGGGACTTAACTCTCGAACTCTATCAAAGCGCTCCATGTTTATAAACAGACATGCAGGAAAAGAGAAGTAGTCGAGGTGTCTAGATTTTCATAAGTTTCCAAAGCTTTACACTGAGTCATAAATTGGGATCCCATCACAAAATGTGAATTTTACGTTTTTATGGATGTACTCATTTCCCTAAACCAACATTTGATGCTTTCCGAGCATGACACACATTTTGAAGAAAATGAAAATGACACACTGGTGATGCGTGTTGCTTTAAAAATATAGCTAGTCAGACATGTTAGGTTTTCATATAAACAGTATCACTTTATCAAGAATGTTATGCTTGTTGAAGTTTTATATAGTTATTCTGGTGAAAACTAATAGTATGAAAAAAAATTCATATATTTAGAAATATATTTGTTTTATCAAAATTGTTTAAAGAATTTCAATAATCTTTTAATAATTACAAATGATTTTTTTTTTTATTTTATTTAATTAACTAACATATTCATTGTGATTAAAAATTTCTAACAGCAAATCTTTTCTAAAAATAACATATATTTTAATAAAAAAATTTAAGATAAGAAATACCAGATTTAATTATTTTAATCTTGTCTACTGAATTATAAAATTTAATTTTCTACAAAATAATGCAATTTTTGAATACAGAAAATATAACACAAAAAAATGCAACATTTCTCTTGGTAGGCCTTCCAATAAATATATTTTTTATTTAGCAATTCAAATTAATGCAGTTGGTTTTGTGTATATATTTGTATTGTGTATTGTGCAGTATACTTAATAATAACAGTTAATTTATATCATTAATAGTTAATACCGTTAATGAAAATTAACAGTTTATTCTATCTCTAAGAAAACACCTTATGTATTGAGAGTTTTTTATTAGTGGATGATAAATGTATATTTCTGATTCTTAGGATGATAAGTGTATACTTATAATAGATGATATATTTTTTATTTTTTGGATGATAATTTTTGGATAAAATTTAGCGTAAATATTTATCTTAGTAATATTCATCATCATAGACCTATTCTTTTTAATATTGATCGTAACAGAAAGACATAAAATTCTTTTTATTCTTAACAATTTTGTTTTGTTTGTTGTTTCTTTATCCCACTTGTAAGACAGCAACATCTAGACAAGTCCAAGAACCCATGTGGTCTCGTGGAAGAAGGGCAGCTTCTGTTGTGATGGATCACACACCTAGCCAGAAGTCTGACTTGGCTCCGTGACGCTGACTTTTAACGTGGTAGTGTTATCAGCCCCACGTTCTACAGCCATATTAGACATGAACCTACGCCCTATAGGAGCCACAGTTGTAAATCCACCTTTTATAAACATATAGATGACATTATTCATAAATATGCGGGTCTAGTACTTACTTACGGGTGCTCCATCACAACAGAAGCTGTCCTTTTCCTTCTAACCGTGAGTACACACGGAATACCAGACCCGCATTCCAGAACACTGAGGAAAAACACACATACATACACATAAGAATTTTTGAATTTAAATTCAAAAATAATCCATTCATTTACAAATGGGATCCATTTATTATATCCTAAATAGAAACCGTTTTTGTGTCTTTTTTATTAACAGAAAAGTAATTGCTGGAAAAGTATTCAAAATATATTAAAGATATTGAAGTTTTATTAATTTTACAATTTCTTACAGCATGGGGATTTATATCAAATTACGTACTTGTGAGCAGGGAAGCATAATATTAGTAAAAATATTTTTCAGAACTTTAATAAGGAGTTCGTAATTATTTTATTTATTAACAGTTTTTATTTTATCGGGAATATATCGTTTTTTATTAATACGAAATTAAACTTTAACCACTCACAAAAAACACAAATAAATTCATTTTATTAAAGTCAGAGTGCATTCAATTGAAACTACTTTAATACATTCCTGCTTGCCTACCGGAAGAAATTAAATCACGTGATAATTTGTTCCAGTGTAATTAAAATATCTCAAAATATTTTTCATTAAATGTGGAATATTTTTTTTTATTAAATATTGTCTCATGGGTGAAAAATAATAAGGACTGATCTCATGGAATGATAAATTCTTTTAATTAAGTGAAAAATTGATTAAAAAACAATATCTTTATCGTTCATTTTAATTAAAATGCATTCCCTGATAATTACTTTCGACTTTCGACATGGTATCACATGCATTATCTTAAATCTTTTTGTAATAGAAGTCTTTTTCTTTGTAGTTTTTATATTTCTACATTGATTTTATTAATTTTTTTGAATATCAAAAGGTATTTCATAGTAAATATAATTTTCAAGGAAACTATAAATTTGATATACATAGAATATTGCATATAAGTTCATGGGAAATTTATAACTGCATTTTTTGTAGTTTTTGGCTGATTTGTGTAAGATCTTTCTTTTTTTTTTTTTTCGCTGCTATTCATATTTTCACTCTGCTTTTTTAGCTGCTATTTATATTTTTGCTCTGTATTCGTCGTTTTTAATCTTCATTGCTTGTCCTCTATCAATTAAAATAAGTATATTTTTATGATATTTAATTTCGTCACTGCAGCTAATGTGCACATTGAAACTTAAACCTCTTTCTAATTTGTCTGACATTTGCAGAAGCTGACCCCCCCTCCTTCCATGGATTCTTTGACTTGGTCTAGATGTTGCTGTCGATCAAGTGAGATAAGAAACAACAACAATATGAAAATTGTTTGTTAGAACGTAATTAAAGTTAAGACATAATTTATAGTCTTATCTGGTAAAAATATGCACTTCAAATTCAAATTATGAAAACATTTTTGTGGCCCTTAAATAGCTCTTATTATAATTTGATTCTTACAATTAAGGTTAAGTATTTATTGTATTTTATTGTAATACAAAATAAGCCCCACTCGTGGTTCAGTGAGAACATGCGCCGCTGGTGAGCATTAGGGCGGAGGTTCAGTCCGCAGGCGGCTTTGTTGTAGACACTGTTTCAAAAACGAGGAGTCTCGATCGTGTGTGGGATGTTCAGCAGCTTGCCTCGGTATTCATACTACCTGATGGGAGTTTTCTGGGTTTTCTCTCATATGGTTAGCAAATGAGTGGAAGATCGCCCTAAAATTCTTCACCGAATGTACTTATCTCCTTCCTTCTTTAGCGGAGAAAAGTCAGATTTATACAATCCTGAGCTCCATCACTACAGAAGTTGTCCTTTCCTTCTTACCATGAGTCCATAAACTTTGTCTAGATGTTACTGTCGACCAAGTGGGATAAGAAACCTACAAATAATTTGATAGAATTTAATTTAAAAAAGACATAATTTGTATTTTTTCTGGTCCAAATATGCATTTCAAATTTTAAAAAAGGCGAACATTTTTTTTGCAATTTAATAATTTTTATTGGACGCTTGTTCCTTAATTTAAAATTTCTTTTTTTTTTTCGTAAAAATATAACCCTTTCTAACGTTAAGTTCACAATTACTATTTCATCAAGTATCATTTCCTTTGAAAAAAAAGTTTCTTAAACTAGTTTATATCGAAAAACATATTAAAGCCCAATTATAGGAAGTATGGTATTGGTATGCATATTATATATTTCAAGAGATATCTCAAATGAGAAATTTATAAAATTCCATAGTTGAGAAATCTCTTTTCTATGAAACTCAATATAAAAATAGAAAGGGATAGGACATAAGACTTAGAAGGAAAAAAAAGGCGCAAATATCTTTGAAATTCTCCTTAAAACTTTCAGAACATTTCTCCCTTAAAAAATAAGAAATATATTTTTTTTTTTTATAAATTGAATTCTTGCCTCACATAACTGCATGGAAGCATTTTTGAAATTTAAATTCTTTACAACATCTAAAAGTGCAAAAAAGAATGGAGAAAGTTTTTGAACAGTGAGCAACATGACCTTTGTTGAAATACAGTATTACACTTTAATTAACAAGAGATTTTTATATTTATTATTTTAAAACCATAAGAGATTTTTAAGCCCCCACACACATATATATAAAGGACAGATGGGAAGTTAAAAATGCTTGTTTTTTTCTTTATATACTAAAACAGATTTTCACATTTAATATCAAATTCTAATTAACGCATTTTTATAAATGCATTATTATATACGAATATAAGTAAGGGCAATATATATCTTCATAATTTGTATATTAAAGCCATATTAGAATTTTTCAATGACATATATAGTTGACAAATTTTTCATATAATATCATTCTTTATACTCACATTTTTAAAAATCTTTAGTTTTTTGTTTACAATTTACGAGAACAATTATTTTCAAATTACCAAAAAAAAACATTAAAATTTACTACAAATAAAAAGTCACTAAAATTGTCAAAAAAATCACTAAAATTTTTTTCAATAAATTATAAAACTTCAGTATCTAGCATTTTTATTCAATATAGAATTGGAAGACATTTTGAGAGCGAATAAATAGATTTATAGATACAAAAAATACTATAAAAAATTTTGTTGAAGTTAGATTTAACATGAATTTATTTATTTCTCAAAAATATATTGGTCTACTTCGTTCTTGGTTCACTTTTCCTGATAAAAATTGTTTTTTAAAAATTTTACAAATATATATCGTAGAAAGATATTTTATTAGCTTATTCAATACGAATGTACGAAAAATTGGCAGAAATTCAGCATTTTATGTATATCCAAGTTTTAAACTTACATAGATATTTTCAACTTAGAGGTTTTATTTTCAATATATATTTATATACAGAGAGAGAGATTTCAATATGTATAGGAAATCCCAAAATCACAATATCTTTTGCATTAGGAATTCATTTATGTATTTGATTTTCACTTTACAAAATACGATAAAATGCTATTTTCAATAATTTTAAATTCATTCACATCACGAACAAAAATAAAAATGGAGATTTTCTATACGATGTATTATCATAAAAAATGCATAAACGAATCCCCACATTTTGAATATTTATCTATATACAATGTCATTCCTTTAATAGTATATATCTATATACAATATATATATATATATATATATATCGAGTATATATCTGTATACAATAACTTTCACTTTACATATAATGATCTAAGCACTATAAACCTAAGAATTCTTTTGTTTCCAAAAAGTTTCACTTCAACAAAAATTTGTTAAGTATATTTCTGAAATATTAAGATATTGGTGTATACTTACTGTGATTTTGGAATATTTTTACTACCTGTGATTATACATTTTTATTAAATTGAAAAATAATAATTAATAATTAGTCTATAATATAATACACTGGTGTGCAAAACGTAAGCAACAGGTGGGTTTTTTGCCACGAGAAATCATCTGAGAGACATGACATTCAGAAATGAGGGAGAGTATTATGTACGTAAAGGATGACGAAAGCATCGGCGCTGAAAAAGGAAAACAATGCATACGGTATGGAATCAAACAAAAACAAGCTTTATTGAACGCATAGTATCGTGATTTATGATTGTCTATCCAAGAGGAAGAACAACAAGCAGATATTTCTTAATATGGGATATGCCCTATTCTTAATATGGGATATGCCCCCCCATTCCCTCACTGCAATGGTTGCTTCGCACCGTCTCCGCATACACAGAACCTGCTGGTGCAACATTTCTTGCGGTAGGAGTGCATATGCTTGATATTACTGGGAGAATACTTAGATTACTGGGATAAAACCGGGTCCCGACCTCTCTCCAAATCAAAACACGCCGAGAATTGCTTCTGGTACAGAACCGACTCTCATCCGTAAAGAGGACACGTCCATTGATCAGTTGTCCAGTTTTTGTGCTCTATGCACCACTGTAAACGGTGGCGTCGGTGGCCAACTTTCAACGGGAGGCAGCGTTCAGGACGGCGGGCGAATAGGCCCACTCTGGCAACAGTAAACCGGGACACTTGTCGCCCCGTTGCTGTACAGAGTAGCTGAGCAATGGCGCTTGCTGACTGCTGTCGACCTCTTTTCGCCTGCAGAACGATATATCCGTCATCCCCTGCGGTTGTCTTTCTCGGGCGGCCACCACCAACCTTTCTAACAGCTGTACCTGTGGTTTGGAACGCTTTCCAAGCGCGCGAAACCACACTTTTGTTGATTCCGAACTCTGCAGCTACACTGATGACAGTACGCCCCTCCTCCGGCTTTCCGATCATTCTTCCACGTGTGAAGTCGTCCAGGTGATTTCTTCTAGCCATATTTCACGAATTGACTCACTGGCACTTGCAGCGAATATGTTGAATTGCGTATCCGTCCTTCCTTTTATTCTACTGTTGAGCTGCGCGGTCCGACATCACGCGTTTTGCGCACGCTCACGTCGCCTCCGCCTCCGACGCCTGATATTTGCATACGCATGACGTTTCTACTGACTTACGTGTTCATTGTACTGATCTCCAGACCTCCTTTTCTGCAATTTCGTGGCTATCTGATAAATTTTTACATTGTTGCTTAAGTTTTGCACACCAGTGTACTAATAAAATGTAAAAATCACTGAAAAATTTTTGAAAAATATATAAATATATATATTTATCCGTTGCAATACATTTATATTTTATCAAAATTAACATGTATTGCAACGAATATTTTGTCATATTTTCTCGAAATCTCCATCAGGTCGAAAGAGTATCGAAATGTGACTTTTATTCACAAAAATAAATATAGTCAAGCTTTTTGTACATTATTGTAATTGCCTTGACTTCCAGACAAATGAAAATAAAAAGCAATGCAAACTTCTTCTTCTTTTGCAACAGCCCCATGGTGGGCCAAGGCCGTATGTCTATTGGCAGATAAGTAATGCAAACTACGTCATATAAATAACAAATATATAATTTTCATTTCATTCTTTCAAATAGTTACTAAAATTCTAAATAAAATTTCACAAAGACAATGTTTCGATCTGAAATTTAAAATTAACAAAAATGCTGAATATACTATAATAATTTATTGAATATATTTATCTAATGAATATCTTAAATGAAATATACCTTTTGAAATACATAAAGGATACTTGATATGCCAGCATCAATAAAACATAATTTTGTTAATATTAACGTTATTTCAAAGAAATTTAATTTTGTCCATTATATATTTATTTTTTACTTTAATAATATTACTTAAATATGTACTTTTCTTTAGTTATTCATTGTTTTACAACGAAATGAAACTATGTATTTGTCATACATGTTAATTTATATATAATTAGTTTTTTTTTATATTAGAATGGTGCATAGCCATTCGAGGACTCTATTGTTTTACAGTCTTTTGTTATGCATAATTTTTCCGCTTTTAGGCATAAGTTTGGAAGCACGTTAAAAACGTACATTAAACATTTCGAATAACAAGTTTAACATGTAAAATGAAATGTCCTTCCTTATGTTAAGTTTGAAGAAGAGGAATGTGAAAACTTCCCAGATACCATGTCTGGCGTCATTAGTTCTAAATTCTGGTGGAGAAATGTGGGTACAGTGTAGCAGGCACTCTGTGGTGCATCCTGGTTAATGATGAATCTGCTAGATGCCTGTCATTCTAGTGGTGAACGAACGCAGACAAATTTATTGGCATTAAAAAATAATTATTATTCAACTGCATATTACTTTATTTTACTCCACCGTCACCTCCATTCCCAGATTCACCCCAGTTAGAAAGTTGAGAATGAAAAAATAATAAAACACTTTTTAATAAAAAAAAAAAACCTTAGATTACAAAATTATAACGTTGTAATGAATTTTAATATAGAAATATCAATGCTGATGCTGTTTAATTAACATAAATATAAGTAAATCGAAAAAGAACGCACACAGGGAGAGAACATGGACACAAGCATAATATGAATATTGCATGCCATGGTCTTTTCAGTCTTCAAAATGCAAAATAATATAGTTATATTATTTAAAGCGAAAGAGTGGGTGTTACCGATTCGGCTAATACTGCCCGCTGATATCCCCATTTACATAGTGGATGAAAAAATTCCACCTAGAAAACAATATATCCAGAAAATTACAAATGAGCAAATGCATATTCCTTATTTACCAATATAAAGCAATTTGTTTTGGATGTTTGAACGCCACGTCATTGAGGAGGTATTATCGTTGTAGATTTTACTATATATGAGTGCCTACTTCTCTACCATATCCTTTATAAGGAAAGAAGAGTTGAAATGCCTTCTTGGAAAATTGTGTACTATGGGGAATAACCTATAAATCTGCAAACAGGATGTCCTAATGCCCATTTAAATGTATATTTATTTGTACGAAAACGATTATCTGAATCTATGTCTACTGTTTGGTTTGTCGATCCACGATTATTTTTAGTATAATTAGACCGGGACCTACAGCTTAACATGGTTTCCGAAAAATTAGCAATTGCTTCAAGGTCAAATTTACAATTTGGTAGCAAAATAACCAAAGATGGTTTTGAATAACCAAACCGTTTCACAGCTGCATGTTATTGTGTAATCTTTTTAAATTCATCACTATTTTAGTGAAACAAGATGTGTGGACAAAATTCGTATTTATTTATGTTTTTATTGATTTGTTATTTCAATTTAAAATAAATATTAATAATCACGCCTATTAAAATTTTTTGTGCAATTTATTATTTATTATTAAAGCATCATGACAATGTTATGCATAAGTATAAAAATACTGACATTGTTCCAAAAAAATTCACAAAGTTTTGTATTAAAAATTTTATTTTTAAAATATGACGGAAATGCAGCTCATACATTTTGCACTAATTTCACACTGCAAACATTTCATACATTTTACACTGTTCATACATTTTACACTGCATTAAATTATTACATGGATTATTTGTATTTAATAGTATCATAATTATTAAATACGGTCTTTATTTTATTATAATTTAGAAGTATTTGTTTATAATTTTATTTACTTGTTAAGTAAATATTACGTTGATTTTGGTGCGAATTAAATCTTTAAGTATTGCTGGTTTTAAATTACAAGAAATACTGACAAACAGGATAGTGAGACACAAAGTTGATTTATATTGTATGTATAGAGTCGGATTTAATACAATGATTCACTCTAATGTGACTCTTAATAAGTAAAGCAAGCCCTATAACAACATACTATTTAAATTTATATTCGTTCATCAGATATTGCACTTTCAGTGCACCGAAAAGCGCAGACATTCCAGTCAAATCAGCCCTACATTAACACCACCCATCGACCGAAATCTGAGCCCAGCATCATTTGCAGTTGCAGTGATGTGTAAGGATGATTCGAGTGAATGGAGGTAGCATCACCGGCGATTAAGTGGAGTAGAAGCGTATCCTGTCCGGAGCCATCGACAGCGTAATCAAACCTCAGATTACGCACGACACTTTCAGAACTCGCGGCTTCCAAAGGATTCTTCCCGGCCGAATGCATGGAAGCGTTGCATCAGGGCCTCACTTCAATGGAACGGGGAAGATTAACTGGTAATTAATAATATGCTTCGTTTGACAAGGGATGTAATCAGTTGTGACGCGTGTTTAGTTGAAATCTATTCTTTATGATACAGTCACAAAAGGATATTTATATACCTAAGGTGTTTGTATCATTTAATTCTCTAAGATGGCGCTAAAGTATTTGTATTTACTAAAAATCCAATAGTATTGAGTTTCAGAAGATACGTTGATGAATTAGTTCGCACATCATATATTTTATTATGAGTAAATTTATTTTATTAATTAGTTATGGATAATGGTAAGAAATGGTAATGGTGGGTAATGGTAATGGTGGCTATAATTGATAATAATGGCTAAGAAACACTTACATTGGCTAAGGAGTGAATGATAATGAAACTTACAAAAATAACTATATTTTAATTGTGATAAATTAAATAATCATAAAATATAATTTAATTTTTATAAATTATAATTTATATTTAAAATAATTACAATAATAATATTAAATCTGAAATTAAAAAATTAAAACTAATTAAAAAATTAATTTAATAATAAATTTAAATGTTTTAGTATATTTTTTTTTAAAAATTAAATTTTTGTTACTGTTTGCTAACACGTTTTGTTAAATTATGTCAATTTTTAAATGTATATTTCTATAATTATATGAAACATCGACTATTCTTCAAATTTACCATATTAGAGGAAAAAAAAGCCAACTTCTAGGCATCATATAAAATTTTCATTTAGTAATTGGCAAAGAGCACTAATTCTGAAGCATTCTTTGTTTCCTTTTAAGTTTTGTATTGCATATCTAAGGAAAAAAATACTTTATTAATTCAAAACAAAATTTTATTCAATAAAATTCTAAATCCTTAATTTTATCTTGTTTTCCAATCTAGAACAAATTCTTAATCTTGAAACTTTATCCAATTCGAGAAATATTTTATGTAACAATTTTGTCTGAAAATTGTTTTATTTAAAAAAATTTTTACTTAAAATTGCTAAAGAAATATTTACATAAAACAAAGCAAGCGAGCAAAGTAAAGAGAATATTTAGTTTCACTTTTAATTTTTTATGAATTAACTATTATCTTAGTTCTTAATTTAATATGATTTTGTCCTATTTTTTTTTACATTACAGCATGTAATTATTTGTATTTATAAAGACATTTTTTTTGCAGATAAAATTATAGCTTTATTTCTTAAAAAGTGAAAATATAAAAGGTATTCACTGACTTATTTTCCATTCAAAAGATAAAGTTTCATATTTTAAATAAAAAGTTTATGTTTATTTCTTAAAACTTTAATTTTCTTGAAAATAATATTAGTTTACCTATTTTTATTTTTCTTTTTATATTCTACATAATGGCTAAACGATAGACAATGAATAAAAAACAGAATAACTAAAAAAAAATTATAAAATGTTGAAAGTATCTCATACATTCTTCTCCTACAGAAATTACAAAAAGGAAATTTGCTTCTATTATACTTTAAATTATATACAGTAAAAACATTTGTAGCTTTCTAAAAATTAAAGAGTGTAATATTTTAAAATGAGCAAAATTAAAGAAGTACAATTTAAAACTAAATTAATACTAATATTTACTTTCACATAAATAGTAAAAAAAAATTTATATCATATCGGTTTATTTAACATAATTGATTACGTTTATATATAATACAAATTCAATTAAATGTTTATGATATATTTGAATTTAATTTTTTATTTCCTTTAAAATAAGTTCTCACTGCATTTATTAAAATTTAAAAAAATAATCAAAATTCATTTTAAAGCAATACTACAGATTTTGAAAGTAATTTAATATTCCTCAAAATATTTAATTTTTACTAATTTTTTTTATATTCTAAAAAAAAATAATTACTTTCAGTACATCTTACATAATCGATTTAATCTTAAAAATTAATTTTTTTTTAATAAAACAACTTTTAAATTTATGTTTTTGATATGACTTTTAACTTTGCTTAATTAGATTTATCAATTTCTAAGTTCAGAAAAAGATTCTACTACGTACTTTCTTTCAACTTAATCTATTCAGCATTTAAACTTTCTTAATAAAAAAACATTATATAAATTTCTTAAAAATTTCTTTTTCTTTAAAAGTAAAGCTATTACAATTTCTATAAAACGGTAGTTTTGAGAAAATTGAATGCATTAAATTATATGTATATATTCCTTTCTCATTTCGAATCCTTGAATGTTCGAGTTCCTTTTTACTTGAAATAAATGTATTGATTCAAGAAAAGCTTATGCTTTCCAAAAATTAAATACCACGTTTTCCTTACTACATTTTGAACAGCACGAGAGCAAATTCTGTGTCCTAGATAAAAATTTTTAAATCCTATACTTCTAAAGTATAAGTTTTCTCTCACTTTAAAATATGCAAAAAATTTCCTCTAAAACGAATGAAATGACAGCTGTCCATCAAAGTTTCATTTATTTTTCAATGGTTAATATTTAATCGGTTTTTCTAGTTTTTAAATTCATCCGAGCTATATGACAGCTTTTGAAAGAAAAGTATTTTAATCGACAGTATTTTGTTATTCTAAATTATTAATTTATTTTTAGGTTTTGCTATAAATAAATAAATGCTTAAATCAGTTGCTTTAAAGCAATATTTAAGGATGATTTCAGATATAAAATAATTTGTTATTGAAAAAATGCAATGAAACAATTTTTTGAAACAAAAGGCATTTGATAGCAATATGTAACATTTTTGCTGCATACTTTTGTTTAAATATTCTTTTATTAAAATTAAATAGCTTCTTATTAAGCATCTTTTCATACACTTTTCTATAATGGTCAGTATTCCGCCTTATTTTAAAGGTAATTATTTACAAAGTTAATGCACTTTAATAAATGTTAATATAAATTTCAGTAAAAATTTGCTTACGTTTCAAAAATAATCAATGAAATCTTCCGAAATGTTTAAAAATTAATTCTAGCAGAGTTTAATTAAAAAGCTACAATGAAAATCTTAAAAACGTTTTTATTAATAAGTTAATGTAGTTAACTATTCTTTAAGAATAAGTCTAAAATCTCAGAATCTATCATCAGTTTTTCAGAATATATCTCAAATATTTAATACTTTAAAAAATATGTGTCATTAAATATAAAAGATTAACAAAGAAATAACAAACAAAACTAGCAGAGGATAAAATTTTATGATAAAAACTTTCCAAAAAAAAATCCACACATTTTAATAGACCATTAGAACTCGTAATAAAAATGAAAGTATCTTTAACACAACAATTTGTTGCACTTCATTTTCTTCGCATAAGTGTAACATCCGTTTCAAATGTCATGATTTTTTTATCTAGCAAATTTGTATTATAATGATTTTAGAGATAAAAAAAAAAAAGTTAACGAAGTCGCGTCTCAGAACTAACGATTTCCTCATCCCATTAAAGAGGAATAATTCATGATAAATTTTTAAATGATATTCATTTGCTTGCAAATTTTTCTGATTAAAATAAATTATATTTTAACGCTTACGAAATGAAAAAAGTCGGTTAATGAGTGTTTTGAATTAATTTAAATTTCACAAGTAAATAAGTAATATAACAAATGTTTTTTTAAAGTCAATTCCTTTTTTTTTTTCACTCTATTGTAGAAAGTCATTTATAAATAATTTTCATTCATTAAGTTTATCTGGCGCCATCTATTGGTGGATATATGTAATTTAAATCTAAAAAAAGAAACTATAATTAATTAATAAAATTTAATTACTAAATTAATATTTGAAAAACTGTATTAATATCAAGTGTCATCCACTACAAATTAAAAAAAATGCATTTGAACTTGAGTGGCTGAATAAAAATTATTTTACGGATGATTGAAAATTTGAACAAGATATATATAGGGAGAGTGCGAGCTAATAGAAGGAATTGGAAAAAAGATGTAAGCTACAACTAAAAAAAAAAATTGCAATGTTTTAAAAGATACTAGAATAAAAAAAAAAATATAAATAAAATTTTTTTGAGTAGATTGCAAAATTTTTTGTAATTTATTCCTACAATTTGGAAAGCAAATTCAACACTCCATTTATTTAATATGTGTCGAGAATTACTAAATGTGTGTCGAGAATTACTAAATGTGTGTCGAGAATTTAAATTATTAAATGCATGTCATTAAAAATTTATTTTAAGTCGATTTTTAAAAATTCATTCGTTAAAATATAATTAATTATTTAATTAATTCAATCTTTGACATTCTTATTAGATTTTTAAAGTTATTATTTTTTAAACTACTGATTTAAATACATTCAGCTGTGAAATGTGATTTTTGATTTTTTCATGTCATTTATTGTATACTGTATCTTTTTTGCATGATATTCTCGCGAAATGGGTTAATAACTTTACTTAAATATCTTTTTAAATCTTTGATCAAACAAAAACTTTTCCATACATTTTTAACTAAAAGAAGTTTTTTTTAACATTAGTGGACCTCGTTTTCCATTTAAGTATACCATAAAAAAAACAATGGACTATAATGAATAAACAATGCCTTCCAGAAGCATTTTTAAGGTAACAAGATTGCATTTGCGGATCTTAAGATAGGAAACCTGGAATAATTGAACCAGATTATAAGTTCGAGATACCGTGCAACACTATACATCACTACACAGAGTTCTCCTAATTTCTGAGAGCAGTAACTGCTATGGACTGACTTAGTGCAACAGTAACGCTCTTTCAAGCTAACAGACCGGATTATTATCGGGCCGTGATCTGGACTTAGAGTAGTTTTATGTGTGTTTTATCATCATTTAATATTATCAACCCGTAAAAATTAGTTTTTAATTCAACCTGATTAAATATTTTATTTAGGTTATGTAATCATATTATTAAAACATAAAAAAAACCAATTCTTTAAATGTTTTGATAAGTGATTTTACTACGATAGATAAAGACTTTTGATGAATTGTTATTCGATCAGTAGTTTTTTTTTTTTTTAATGGGCAGAAGGATTCTCAAAAACCAGATTGGGGATTTCAACGATCTTTATTTCAAATTCAGACACGAAACCCATCTGCTTGCAAAAGAAAAGTTTTCTTTGTGACGTCGACAGGCCTTTCGCTTTCGCGGAAGTGTACTTCAAACTTTGTTTTAATCATCAACAAACTTTTTGAACCATCATCAAAGTTTTGCTTTGTTCAAAAACATCCATTAAGGCTCGGAAATACTCACGCCAACAAGAGCAATTCTATAGAATGGTAGAAGTATGCTTTTTTATTTTCAATGGACTTTATGGTTCTAAAGCGTGTTATTCAAGGATATAATTAATCAATCAATTGTAGTTATGAAGGTAATAAGAAAGATAATTTTAATAATTGTTCCAGTTGATTTCAATAATTTTTCCTGATTGCTCTAATTTTTTTCTGATTTCAGTAACTATTTAAAGCGCATATGATATTTTTGTGATAAGCCGTAATTTAAGATCGGTAATTTGTAATAAGAGATGATGGCAGATTGCCTAGCACTCAGTGCTGTAGAATTCGGGTGCAGTGGATGCCTTCGTTGGTTCGGAATCCATTTTAAAACGTATCTTTTTTTTAGCTTTTCATTCTAAGGAAATGAAATGTTCACGAGTAGTCTATGCAAATTTACAAAATAAACAATAGTTGACCAGTTAGGACAGTTTATTGAATCCACCCTAGTAAAACTGTTATAGCATACAGATCTACACTCATGTCCATAAATTAAGGATAATTCAGAATCACACAGAAATTGAACTCTAAAATAAAAATTTCACCTGTAGAATTATCACACACATCTTGAAAAGAAGAACATGCAAATTACAGGAAACCACCAGATGGCGCGGATAATACGTCACAATGGCGAGAGTGTAAGAGACGGGTATATAAGGAAGGGTGGCAAAGAAATAAAATTGTTCACAAGCGCTTTAAAAGCCTTTCAGTGCAATAACCGCGTAGTTATGTCACAAAGGAAGCATTTGGATGATTTTTTACGTGGTAGAATTATCGAACGACTGGAATGTGGACGTACCCAGCTGGAAGTATCCGAGGAACTTGGAATCGCCCAGTGTCATCTCCAGGCTTTGGCAAGATGATGATTTGCAAGATTCCAAGATGATGATAATGTGAGTAGATGTTACAGCACAGGTCGCCCCCGAGTTACAACGCCGAATGAGGACCGGTATTTAGCAGTTACTGCCAAAAGAAACAGACGGAGCACAGCATCTGACCTGTCTCGTCAGCTCTCTTCAGCTACCGGTACGACAGTTTCAAGGCAGGCCGTGTACAGACGCTTAGGGCACATTGGTCTATATGCTCGTAGGCCTGTCAGATGTGTTCCACTTACCGCAACTCACTGTCGCCTGCGATTAACCTGGAGTAGAGCATGCATTGTGGACACCGCAACAGTGGTCTTGTGTGATGTTTTCCGACGAATCCAGGTTTAGTTTGCTGTCTGATTCTCGCCGGACTTTCATATGGAGAGCGCCAGGTACCCGGTACCCAGGCATCCAGGTACCACCAAGAGAACACCGTTACGGTGGTGCAGGATGGCGCGTTTGGGGAGGAATTATTCTTGGTTCCAGAACTCTCCTGCATGTTCAGAGTGTAACGATGACAGGCCACATCTATCGGGATGTCATTCTGGAACAACATGTACGTTTGTTTCGGGGCGCCATGGGTGCTGAATTTCTGTTTATGGATGACAACGCCCGTCCTCACCGTGCAAACATTGTAGGCGAATGCCTTCAATTGGAGGATATCACCCGTATGGATTGGCCAGCATACTCACCGGACTTGAATCAATAGAGCATGTGTGGGATATGCTTGGCGACGAATACAGCCCGTCAACCCGTCCCACCTGTCAACCGGAACTTCGGAGGGCATTGCTTGATGAGTGGTGTAATATTCCCCAAGATCAGATTGATAATTTGATACTCAGGATGTCTAGGCGTTGTAAGGTCTGTATTGCATCGTCCGGGAGATATACTCCATATTAACCCTCATACTAACCATGTTATACTGTTTTTTGTAAATAGGTTCTTTTTTGAAATTTGCTCCAGGGAGTAAAAATCGCAATTTTTATTAATTATGGCAAACATATAGCATCTTTTTTTGCTCTTTTACCTTTTTGTTTAATAAATAGACTTTACAAATAAGTCAAATTTGTTTTGCTTCTGTCTCTTTCTTTTGCCTAAACTTCATTATCCTTAATTTATGGATATGAGTGTAATCAATAAGTTCTAATCACAAATAGAAGTAAAGAACAAAATAAAATAGAAAATATAGTTTTCTATCTAACTGCATTAAAATATTATTTTCTACAAATATTTTTGTATAATGTTCGATGGTGTGTTTAAGGCATTTTACATCTTTTTGACAGTCGCAAACTAAATTATTTACAGATATTAACAATTATTATTCATTTTTACTATCTTTTATATATGTGACCACATTTATCTCCGTTGCGTGTACTTCTTCACTTAATTCTGCGTATTTGTACAGCAAAATTAAGCGCCATCTAAAGGAGGAAATATTCTGATTAAAAATTTACTAATTAGATTTTTAAAATACGTGTGTATAATTTTAATATATTAATAATGTTTATGATTTTCGGTTTATAGCGTTTATAACCTGCACTGCCATTGCTGAACAACGAATTTTTTTTTTTTTTTTTTTATTACATTATATATACTTTACTATTAAAAAAAAAAAAAATCAAATTAATTGAATCCTGTTGTTATATTTGTATTAGCAAAGAACAAAAGCATTATTTCTTTTTAATCATAATGAATGAAATTGAAAAACGTTTACATTTTTATAATATATTACATGGAACGCCAAATGCATTTTAGAATATGTTTAATTAGGATATTAAATAACTTTATTAACTCATTTAATGCCTAATTAAATGCAGAATATAATTAAATCGCAAGGGAATGTACTTCATTTAATTTTACAGTTTTATTTAATTATAATAAAGATGATAATATACATTTTTATATCATTTTTTAATTTAAATTAATTATTACTACAGTAGATCAAAAAAATATTCGTAAATATTTTTGCACTTTAATTCAAAATTTTAATAATATCAAGTCATAAAAATGAAAAAAAAAATATGTATATATTGTGTGTCAATATATTTTTGTATTAAGGTAAAATTGTTTATAACTATTATATTATTCATGCGTAATGGTAGAATATTTTATGTGTGGCCGTTGGAAAAGTTTTATTTGATGGTCACTAACTCCTACCGGATGCGAATGCGATCTGTTCAAAAGCATGATCAGTTTATGGAAGAGGCAGGGCTTTTGTCTCAATTGCGGTTGAAAGTGATACAGTGTTGTATTAATTTGCCATGCGAAACTTCCAAAGTGCCAAATGGTGAAGAATTATTTGTGCATCGTAATTTATTGAGGTTGCGTCTCCTCCTAATGGAAACAGATTCCTATGCCGGAGGATAAGCTGTGTTAAGAACGTGTTTTGGGGAAAATATACAAAAAGGACTTGCAAAAACCTTCGTCCTGATTAAGTGTAAGCCTTCACCTCCCTCGTCAATAAAAAGGCCTAAAGGTCCAGGGAGTAGATTTTATGTGGAAAATAAGAATTAAGGAATTAAAGGGCTGGTGGTCTGATAAGACATAAAAACAAAGGTGTTGGGACATGAAGAGAGGAGACTGGAGGGAGAGACAGAGAAAAGATTGAGCTGTCCCCCACCCCTGTAATGGAATGCTGGAGGGCTCAGAAGACGACATTTGTCCAGTCGCGGACTCTTGAATGAACTCCGAGAGTCAGTAGTCAAGAGTTTCCTGCCTGCCTGCAACGGTGATGCGGACACTCAATGAGGAGCTCCATTTGAGGTTGGCTCCTGCTGCCACGTTTTTGTCAGTGGTGCTGGATGCCATTCGTCATGATGTCCATGTTGTACGAGTGTTTTTGTTTAGTTTAGGGTTTTGGATGGAGCCCCACTTAACCAGTAGTTGTGGCTTATGTACTGGGAATGGGCTGAGACTGATGGACCAAGCATCTACATTATTCTAAGAGTTGGGAAACATCGTACTCTTTATTAATTATTATTACGGTATATTGTATGTGTATCTATATTATATTTGAGTATAAGCTTGTATTAATATATTACTCGTATGACGTATTATAACTATTTAAATTGTAAATATTAATAAATATATTATGTTTTTTTTTTTTTTTTTTAAATCCTGAAATGTACTTTTGATTTATTTCATGTGTTTCCTTCTTCACTATGTTTCCTTCTTTAAAGCATTCGAACCTGTAGGTTTATATGTGACATGTGTTATTGCGGTTTTTTAGTTATTTTATTTTAAATGAGTTATTGCGGAATTCTTAGTGTTTAATGTGTGTATTAGGGAGACAGTATAGCGTGTTCTTTCTAGGTATGAGTTATTGTATAAGGAATTAAAAACTTAAAGTGCATAACAACACCACAATATTTCTTGCTTAAATGAAAAATATTTATTTCTAGAAAAACTACTTTTAAGAATTATTAAAATTGTCAAACGCCAAAAGAATTTTCTATCTTTCTGTCGCGATTTATATTAAACGAACACGTTTATGATGACAAATATTAATAAGACAAATATTCACGCTAAATTTTATATAATTTATTTGCGAACTTATTATTTATTAAAAAGTTATATTTTTAAATTATTTTGAATTTTGAATATTTTTATTAAGTATTCGAAATTATATAATGTAGCTTTAAACATATTAAAATATATAAGAAATTTCTTATATTTTTATTGTAAAAGAGTAAATATTACTCAAAAATATTTTATCTGGAATACAAACTTATTTTCTAAAAATTGCTCCAGCAATTTTATAAAAAAAATTTTTTTTATTTGTTTGATTTATAGTATAAATTTCCTAATAAAAAAAAATAAGCAAAGGTTTCAAAATATTAATTATTATAAAAAATATTTTACATAAAATGTAAAAAATTATTTATTACATTATTTAAACTTTTTGTAATATGTTAGTTTAAAGCAACATCATGAATTTAGTGAATTATAATTTTGGGATTTATTTATTTCAGATTTCAAAAAGTAATTCTTTTAAAACAGAAAAAATAGCACAGAATGAGCTTCAGAAAGTTACTTTCCTAAAAAATAGAAGTATATAATCCTCTATTATAAATATACATTTATCATTTTACTATAAGTATACATTTATTATATATTATAAATATACATTTATCATCTACTATAAGTATACATTTATCATCAAAAATAAAAATATACATTTACCATAAATTATAAATATACATTTATCATCTACTATAAGTATATATTTATCATCCACTAATAAAACGTTCAACACATAAGGTATTTTTTAGAGATAGAAAAAATGTTATTTTTCATTTACGGTATTAATCATTAATGATATAAATTAACTGTTAATATTAACAGTTATATTTAAAACCCCTTAACATTATTATGTGTGGTTAAGTTATGTACATGTATACTATACAACCAACCTCATTAATTTGAATTGTTAAATAAAATAATATTTATTGGAAAACCTACCAAGGAAATGTTGCATTTTTTTGTTATTTTTTCTGTATTCAACAATTGCATTATTTTTTTTTTTTTTTTCCATTTGCAGAAAATTAAATTTTCTAATTCAATAGACACGATTGAAATAATTAAATATGTGCATTTTAATTTAGTTCCTTATCTTAAAATTTTGTATTAAAAAGAGATGTTATTTTTAGAAAAGGTTTGCTGTTAGAAATTTTTAATCACAACGAATTCGTATATTAAATAAAGTAAAATATTTATTTGCAATTATTAAAAGATTATTGAAATTCTTTAAACAATTTTGATAAAACAAATATATTTCTGAATATATGAATTTTTTCATTCTATTAGTTTTCACCAGAATAACTATATAAAACTTCATCCAGCATCACATTCTTGATAAAGTGATACTGTTTATATGAAAGCCTAACATGTCCGGCTAGGTATATTTTAAAGCAACACGCATCACCAGTCTGGCATTTTCATTTTCTTCAAGATGTGTCTCCTGCTCGGACAGCGTCACATGTTGGTTTAGGGAAATGAGTCTATCCATAAAAAACGTCAAATTTACATTTTGTGATGGGATCCCAATTTATGAAGCTTGCAAACTTATGAAAATCTAGACACCTCGACTACTTCTCTTTTTCTGCATGTCTATTTATAAACATGGAGTGTTTTGATAGAGTTCGAGTGCTAAATCCATCTTCTCCATAGATGAAGAACTTGAGACAGTACAAGGGTAAACCACAGTTTTCCCCTCAAATTTTGAAAATTCTTTTCTGTATATTTGAAACTTTTCCTTTTTAAATATAAAGATATAAAACAGAGAAAAAGTTGATAATTTTTTTATCGAAAAAAGATGTTATGATTCTTATATGTTAGATTACACAAAAACTCTGTTTTTCAAAAACTTTTACAAAAGAATTGTTGAAGGTATATAACAAAGGATAATTTTATTTTTTAATTAATTTCGATAAAAAATGTTAAAAAAGCCAATATTGATAAAGAAAATTGTTGTCAACAGCTTATTATTTCAAAGACAAAAAAAAAAAACTTCCACTTTTAAATTTACTATATTTCAAAAATGCAGCAAGCAACTTTGGATTAAAAATTAATCTTTTTCACTTTGTTCATCAAGTTTCTCCTGCAGTTTTAGAAATGTTGCAAAACATATAACATTATATTGCTAAACTCAACATAAACAATTAATTGGAAATTAATTATTATATTATTAATTGGAAATAAAAAAAAGTTGTCCATCATTATTATTTAATAGAAATAAGACTCCAAATAAATATCCAGAAAGGTTAAATACTATTTCTATTATTTTTAAATTGAAGAATGTTAGTAATGAAGTCTCTAATGAAAAAATTCATTAATTGAATTGAATTAAATATAAATTTGTTAAGACCTGTGATGTAATATGGATTAATATAAATAAATAAAGCAATCGAAATCTTTTAGCAAAACATTCAAAGAAACAAGTATCTGTAAAGAATATATGATTACTGCTAGTTTCTCCTACAACGATAAATAATAAAAAAAATAGTTGAAGAAATGTATAAACCGTTTATAATACCACAAAACTGTTTTTATTTTCTGTAACTTCAAAAGAAAATTTATTTATTACATTAAAAAAGAGCAAACCGCATCAACAGAAAGTAATAATTTGTCATAATTCGAAATATACTGCTGTCTTTTTTTACAAAAATTATGACTCATATATATATATCGATATATATATATATATATATATATATATATATATATATATATATATATATATATATATATATATACATGCAATACATATATTACAGATAATGCATATAAACCATTTTAAGATGGTCTTGCATCGACCTATGGCGCCTGATCTACTAATTATTGTGACTTTGGTTTATTGAAAAGACCAATTTGTATTGCAAATGCATTGCCTCTACAATTTTACATTTCACAAGAAATATAAAATATAAATGAATATAGCTCGTTAAATGAGACTAAAATGGGTACTTTGTGTCCGGGGATAACCGGGTGGGTTAAAGTCAGACTTCTCTTTTTGTGTACCCCATGCCTTTGTGCCGCAAGATGAAAAAAAAAAAAAAAAAAAGCTCTATTTTTACCCATTATCATGACTCGTCGGTTTAACAATTCACACGGGTTCATGGACTTGATCAAGATGTCGCTGTCGACCAAGTGGGATAAGAAAGAACATATAATTCGCTAAGTTTATTCTTAAGTTATTAAATTATTTTTCGTTTAAAAATTATAAGCAAAATGATGCATAAATTAAATATTTTAATATCATACGTTTGTAGTAAAATGATTAGAAACTTTTATTTAATATAATAATTTCAGTCAACTAATACACTCTATACTTGCGCCCCTATATTTTCTAGAATTACCATTATTTATTTTGTAGATTAATTAGAATTTTAAGTGACTTCTCCGAGAAGTTTATTTTTACTACTTCTCCGAGAAGTATATATATATATATATATATATATATATTTCCATAAATCTTGGTTAGAAATATAATATATATCATATTTATCTTGCATACTTTTATTTTTATTTAGAAAATAAAATCGATATCATCCATCTTTTTTTGAATCATATACCCTCTTTTATCAGCGTACATCGAAACATTGAAAGAACGAAAGAAGAAAAAGAAAGAACAAGTAAGAGAATGATGACAACAACACAACTCTAACAAAACGTTTCTGGAAAAAAGGTGTCGTTCTAACAACTCCCATCCGAAAAAACGGGAAGAATGTACCAAACAGAGAGTAGCAATGAAATAATGTCAGGGAAGCTTTGTTTTCTTTGTTTGTTATTCAGGAACAGCCTCGCAGAACATTTTCTGGGTGGTAAAGTGCGAAAAGAATTCCTCCACTTCTCCGAGAAGATAAATATTTTTTTTTTTTATTCTTTTCTACGGTGAGAATATCTCTGGAGATTTTGGCCATATCGATATGATATGTTGCATCGTAATGAATCGATGAAGACTGAATGTTTGAATAAGGAACATAGAAACTGTTTTATAAAGGTATCGTCAAAAAAGACAGAAATAAATCGTTTGGAAGAGCTAGAATGGTGTTTTTTTCAGAAGCTACAAGCAAATGCTATGTAAAAAATAAACACGATCATGATAAACATGATAAATCGTAAAATGCGAAAAACATGGAGTAAATATTCGTAAAATTAATCAAATTTCTTGCGGCTATTAATTGGGTGAAGAAGAAATATTGGCTTTATGCAAAAACTTTTCAGTCGACTACGTCCTGCGCGAAACACCTGCGCATGTCGGAACGCAGAGAAACCGATTCAGGCAGCATAGGCAGTTCAGACAAGTTTCGTGCAACTGCTGTGCGAAAGGAACGATGTTAACCATCAAATAAGGTGAATGATGGCACAAAGATGCCAATTGGACATGTTTGCGAAAGGAAGATGCGTTGGAATGCTGGAATCAGGCGATCACAAACCGAAGTGTCTCGAATTTTGTATGTGGACCAGTGTGAAGACTGTGGCAGAGGTTTCAAAGAACGGGAGATGTTACCCGACAACCAGTATCAGGTCGACCAAGAGTCATAACCCCTAGCCAATACCGATATCTGGTAATAAGTGCGCGACGTCAGAGGGGCAGTACTGCCAGAGCACTGGGTTCGGCGCTCACAGTCGCCACAGGAATACGAATTTTGAGACAAACTGTTTACAGGAGACTCAATCATGCTAGCCTGTATGCCAGAAAACCAGCAGTTTGCATTCCCTCACGTCTGTTCATAAACGCGCTCGTTTGAACTAGAGTTTGAAACATCAACATTGGAGTGTGGGAGAGTGGGCCAATCTGATGTTCAGTGACGAGTCCCGTTTAGTCTGTAGTGATTCTCGTCGGGTAACGATATGGAGAGAACGTGGAACACGTTTTGAACCAAGAAACATAATGGAAAGACATCATTTTCCATCAAGGGGAGTAATGGCATGGGCAGGCATCATGATGGACGGCCGCACAGACCTCCATTTCTTTGACACGGGGTCTGTGACTGGTCAAAGATACAGAGACGAAGTTCTTGACCCATATGTTCGCTTGTTTCGAGGTGCTGCCGTTCCTGACTTCATATTCATGTATGATAATGCGACATGTCACCGATCGGTGCTGGTTGATGACTTCCTTGAAACGGTAAACATCTAGCGCATGTCGTTGCCTGCGAACTCCCCTGATTTAAATCCTATCGAGCATGTATGGGATATGCTCGGGAGACAAATTGCAGCCCTTTCGCACCCACCAAACTTCGTTACAGAACTGAAGTGAGCTCTCCAAAATGCCTGGAACCGTTTGAGCCCACAATTCATTCATCATCTCATAGCAAGTATGGTAAATCGCTGTCAGAGGTGACCACACGCCTTATTAAACTGCAGCATCAGTATTTTATTTAATGTTTTCTTTCATATTTTCTTTAAAGTGTGAACCCTTGCTATGCTCAGTTTACTTTCAAACTGCTACTTTGGATAATAAAATTAATTATTGTCGTTCTTTTGATTTGCTTTCTTATTTTATAACCATTTTACACTCGCATATCACGTTTCCCGACATTCTGATTTGCAGTTCCTTCTTTATTCACATAATTATCAATTATGCTTAACTTTTGGACACTAGTATACTATATATATATATATATATATATATACTAGTGTAAAAAAAAACTTTAAAAAAATTAAAATTTAAACATAAAAAAAAATTCAGATATTAAAGGGATATATATATGTATATATATATATATATATACATATATATATCCTTTAATATCTGAATTTTTTTTTATGTTTAAATTTTAATTTTTTAAAGTTTTTAAATATACATTGACTCAATGATACAAAAAAAGTAACTAAAATAATCTCGTCCCTTAAGCCATGGGGGGGAGGCAAGAGTTGTGTATGTTAGGCTTTTCCATGAAAAACTTTCAAAAATACCTCACCCGCATTATCGTACGGTCTAGGGCTTAAAGGGATATGCATATATATCATTCATGTAATGCATACCATAAATATTAGCAAGAAATATATTATACAATATATATCATGTTATATATATACACAGTCCAGTCACATTAATATGACCACCCCCTACTTTCGACGTCAACGTGAAATAACCAATCACAAAAGGCAAGTGGCAGCACATTGCAGTGGAGTGTATATAAAGGATGTCCTAGGACATTGGAAAGCATTTCAATCGTTGGCGTAACGCAGAAAAGTAGCGATTTATCCGACGTCCAAAAGGGCATGATTATTGGCTTTCGGGCCAAGGGTGGAAGCATTTCGGAAACGGCTAATTTTGTGAACTGTTCGCGTGCCGCCGTGGTAAAAGTATACCATGCATGGCAAAATGGCACTATCCAAAATCAGCAGCGTGGCACATGTGGTGCATCACGGGCTATAGATGACAGAGGTGAACGAAGGCTATGGAGATGCGTTCGGGCGAATAGGCGTGCAACTTTTTGAGCAACTGACTGCCCAGATGAACCAAGGGGCTACCAAGAGTGTATACTCAACAATGGTCCAGCGAACGTTGCTGCGCATGGGACTCCGCAGCAGACGCCTGGTTAATGCACCTATGCTGACTGCTGTTCATCGGCGACGAAGGCTGCAATTTGGCACGCCAGTACCGAAGACGTCCACAGAGTGACGTCAGGTGGCTTTTTCCGATGAATCATGTTTTATGCTCCATCGGACAAATGGACGTTGGCGTATACGGCGTGAAACGTCGGAAAGCAAACACCCTGCAACAATTGCCGGAGGAGAAGAATTATGGTTTGGGGAATGTTTTCTTGGCATTCACTGGGTGCACTCATCATTATGGAAGGCACGATGGATCAGCACAAGTACGCATCTGTCCTTGCGGACCATGCCCCCCCCTACATGCGACTTATTTTTTCCTCAGAATGATGGTGTCATACAGCTCCCAGTGTATATGCGTGGTTCGAAGAGCACCGGGAGGAGTTTATCGTACTCTCCTGGCCAGCAAACTCACCTGATTTAAACCCAATCGAGAATCTGGAGGACCACCTCGATCGGGTTGTTCGCGCCATGAATCCTCAAGCTGGCCACGGCACTGGAGTTGGCATGGCTCAACATCCCAGTGAACAACTACAGAAGCCTAATTGACTCTCTTCCAGCACGTCTCGTAGCGGTCCGCTCTGCCAAAGGTGGTTATTCTGATTTTTGACAGGTGGTCACATTAATGTGACTGGACTATGTATATATATATATATATATCTCATGTTAAATCTATATCATATTTTTATATATATATATCTTTAAATCTATATCATATTTTTATATAGCTACTTTTATTTAGAAAATAAAATCGATACGATCCACCTTTTCGAAACACATAGCCTCTTTTATCAGCATAGATCGAAAGATTGAAAGAACGAATGGCGAAAAAAGGGGAGTAACAGAAGGATGCCAACAACACAACTCGTAGAAAACCGTTCTAAAAGAAGGGGCCGTTCTAACAACTGCCATCCGAAAGAACGGGAAGAATGTACCGACAGAGAGTAGCAATGAAATGATGACAGGGGAAGCTTTGTTTTCTTTGTTTATTATTCAACAGCCTCACAGGACATTTTCTGGGTGGTGAAGTGCGAAAAAGAATTCCTCCACTTCTCCGAGAGGATAAATCTTTTCTACGGTGAGAATATCTCTGGAAGTTTTGGTCATATCGATAGGATATGTTGCACCGTAATGAATCGATTAAGACTGAATGTTTGAATAAGGAACTTGGAATCTGTTTTACAAAGGTTTCGTCAAAAAGGTAGGAATAAATTGTTTCGTAAAGCTGCGACAGTTTCTCTTTTGAAGCTACAAACAAATTTTATGTAGAAAATAAATTTTATTTCAATGGCGTTGAGTGTAATGCAAAGTTGTCTTTCAAATGAAGAATCATATTGTGATTTTATAAAAATAAAAGGTATTATCATGCAAATTAAGCAAATTTAATTCAATTCATTGTTAAGAAATAATTGAATACTTTTCAACTTCTTCAATAATTTATTTATAATAACTGTAAATAAATGCATAAGAATTTAGAGGAATGTATATTTTAAAATAATTTGTAATGATATTTTTTTTCATGTAAATGAAGCAAATATCAAATGATTGTATAAAGCCGTTACTTATTTCCACCTATTTATAAAGAAAGTTTTGTTAAAACTTTTTGTTAATCTTTTATAACATAACATGATTTATAATGCCTGATCAGAATGGATTAAAAGGATGTGTAATATAAATTTCGAAATATATCAAGAATAAATTATTCATTTAAAGGAGCTTCTATATAACTATTTATTCAAAATACCAAGTTTGGATATTAAACAAGGATTTTACCCATGCCATTTGAATATTCATGAAAAAAAATGGTAAACAACAGAAATATAAAAATAAAATTATCCAAAAATAACATCAAATGTTTACTTTTAATAATACAAAAAATATTTAGAGCCTTTTTCTGCATAAAATAAGAAATAAATATTTATTTTTAATCTCCCTTATGCATTCTTTAAATGAATAATCTTTAATTTTCTGACATTTATTTATTTTAAAGTATTAATTTCATATTTACTTGTAAAAATACTTAATGTTTCAATTTTAAAGAAATGAAAAAAATAAATATTTAAAAAAATATTTTACTTTAAAAGTATATAAACAAATTAATTGTTGATTCATGATATTTTTACATTAAATCGCTATACTTCATTAATTTTAAAGATGGACGAATTTTAATTATTTATTAGAACCTTTTTAATTTTGTGTTCTTTTAGAATCATCTTTTTTTCTTATTAAAAATTTAAACGGGCGACTTCAATCAGTATTTCCCAAAAAATCTAATTCATTGTAGATAGCTACAATGAATTAGATTTTTTATGACTGAAATTTATCTTAATATATTCCTTTTATAAAATCTCAAGATACCTTATTGTACAATATAGGTCATTTTGTGAACTAAGATATATAATTATAAAAAATATTCTGCTTAAATCTTTTTTTCTATGCATATAATTTTTTGCATTTTTCTGGGTAAATAAATTTTTACTTTTCTCTAAAATGTAATTTTTTACAAAATCTATACTAACCAAAAAAAATATAAAATGATTTCTAAGATGTATGCAGCAGAATTGTTTGATAGCATTGTGTAATAAGACATAATTCAATGATTTTCAAAAAATATGTATTTTCTATTTTACCATTGCATATGCTAAACAAATGGCTACATAGTTAATTTAGAACGGCATGACCAATTTTTTAAAAATATTAGTAAATTATTAAACTTCATCAAACTATTGATCCAGAAACTGCTCTATCTTGTTTCATTTATTAATTAAAGTAGCAATATTTTTCTCGTGCCTCCATTTCAAAACTGAAATTACAAAATTTCTGAGAATCAATTTTTCAGTGTTATTGAATAGCATATTTAAATAAACTATGTGGGTCAAATAACATTTATTAATTGCGCTTTCAGTTTTCTTACAAAAGAAGGTTGGTTCGAAAATTGACAAGCAGTGCTAAACCGTACTCGGTGAACTGCGTGATATATCTATACAGGCAACGACAATAATCACGCTTCACATTGCACTGGATAGACTTCCATTGCACTGGAGAAGGATATCGACTATTCAGATGCATTTGATTAGTCAGAATCCTCCCTCTGAGTGAAATAGGATAGGCAGTGTAATCACGTATACTATTATGTACAGTCGACAATGTATCTTGAGATACCTCTGCTATTTTAGTAATGAATGCCTTTAAGGTAAAGTACACGACATTCAAAATTAATAATTTAGAGAATATATAATTTATTTTGAAGCTTTTTTTTTCAACAGCCTCGGTTTTAAACTTATTCATTGTTAGTTTACTGAAAATTTATCGAAATTTTACAGTTTGAAACAGAGATTCTCGGAGCATTGTTTTCTAATGCTGTAATAAAAAATCAAAATTTATTTCGTAATTAGGATTTTGGATGTATTTGCTAGTTGATTTTTAGATTTTAGATTTCAATATAGATAAAACTGAAATTAAATCCTGGTGACCATTCTAGATTTTTTGGTTTTCTTGTCCGCATGAGAAGGAAAAAATATCCACTCATCTAATCGAATGACAGGTATGTACGTTGTTTTTTATAAATGATCCTTATGGAAGTCCGTCCATTTTTATGTGATCCTTATTAAACTGATTGGAATCAAATTTGCATCATTTCACTTCATGGATCTTGACCAACTGCTCTATCTGTGACAAAATGGTAATGAGTCCATGCTAGATTGAAATTTGAGGAGGATTCTGACTTCAAAGGATTCAATAATGATTCAGACTCAATAATGATTATAATGTCTATGTGAAGATCTTTCCGTCTAGTGAAAATAGTTTTGACATTTATTTCTATAAGCGTAAAGAAGTTATTCCTTTTATCTCTTCTCTCAGACAACAGTTTTGAAAAGAAGACTTCTAACAGACAATAATTTCAGAAGCAGACAACAATTTTAAGAAGAAATTTAAAAAAATAATATTTTTCCACTACTTGCTTGAGATTTTTCATGTTATAATAGGTAAATAATACTCAGGGATCTAGAAAAAACAATAATATCTTTTGCCCATTTTCCAACTAACCAAAAATTGTTTCGCCAATTACTCTATAAAGATGAATATCCTCATTAGTTTGTTCTTCACTCAGAATCTTTTAGTTTTTAACTATTTTTACGTGTCGTTTCTTGATGCAATTTTTAAAATGACAGCACAGCCTCATTAGAAATTATAGTCATTAACTTATTCAGACATAAAACTCATTTGATCATTCCCAACCCTAATGGGAAATGTTTTGCCCAGTGATTACTCAGAAGAAAAACTATTTCTTTCCTATCACTTTATAATACGTATAAATCAAAAAAGAAAGTTATATATTTTTCATAGACTTAATTCACACAGGTCATCAGAAACTGCAAAGCTCTCAAGTATACTTTCCTGTGTAGTGAAGCCACAAACAAAAACTTTTCTTCAGATTCCCCAGAGTCCGATCCGAGAGGCTCAATGGATCTCGTTCTGTGGAAGCGGTTTCTTATAATGCTGCAGCTCCTCGGAGACGGCCACGCAAGAACCTCCAGTTTTTTTTTTCTTGGCCTCCTTCTTTACGTTTATCAAGATGCGTTTTATCTTCTGGAGTACTGCTTCTTCTTTTGTTCCATTGAGAGAGTGTAGTGTCTGACTTTCTTATTTCTAACTCTCTAGGCTAACATATATCGTTTTTCGGTTTGATTAAAAGGGTGTTCTCAAAGAAAATTATTACTCCCGTTATAGAAGTAAGAATGTCTGAAAAAGGATTGTATATGGCCCAAGTTTCAACATGAAACTAAGTAATTGATT
Organism: Caerostris extrusa; assembly: GCA_021605095.1. NCBI lineage: Eukaryota > Metazoa > Arthropoda > Arachnida > Araneae > Araneidae > Caerostris > Caerostris extrusa. The sequence goes on along the minus strand of BPLR01000036.1, from coordinate 19,209 downwards.
TCATTGTTTTGCCTGACTTTAATTCTTCAGCACAGTTATAAAATGTTACATTAGTATGCGCAATGACACGCATGAACACAAATGTAACATTATAAAGGAAGCTGTTGGATGAACAATCTGTATATTCCTTTGAAAAGATTTCTAGTATTTTGTCCATTATAATAAAACTGTGTTTGTACCATATCTTCGAGGTCTTTATGGAAGGACCTACCAGAACGATAATGCAAGAACGCAGAATGCTCTTAGCATCACGCTTTGTCGAACACAATCATTATATTTTCTTACCAAATGAACATGTCTGGTCGATGTTTCACATACACTGTCAGGACAGAAAATGATAACGTGAACAAAAGGGAAATCTGGTAAGCAAAGCAAGTCTCGCAAACTACAATATCTTCAGAGTTCTTTCAACTTTAGATAGCCAACAGTTTCTAACTTTCTAACAGTTTCTTTCAATAGCCAACAGCATATGGCATCTGTTGTTGCCTCAAGAGTAGATGCTTACAATGCTAACTTCTCTAAGTTATATGTCTTTAAAAGTACATACAATTTTAATTATTTTATCCTTGTATTAAAATATTTTTCTAAAATACATTGGTTTTGTTAACTGTTTTCCCTCTTGATGTTGAAATTTTATTGGCCAGCAGTATATATATATATATATATATATATATATATATATATATATATATAAATTAGATATGCATCTAAAGATTTCTTCATATTTATTCTCAATGTTTATAATTTTGTGTACAAAAACCTTTTTTTCTAATTTGTAATTTTTTTTATTTAATATGAATCAGCCAATTAAAATATTGAACACGGAAAATAGCTCATCTATTAGACATTGAAACAAAGAAAAGCTCAGAAATTTTTTTAACTCCCTATTATTCTATATGCCAAAGATCTCTTTTTTTTTTTTAATTTGAGTAAAGTGATATGAGAACTGCATTATAAATATTAGGAATTATGAAATAAAATCAATGCATAAATAAAAAATAATACATCTAAAATATATGAAATATTGCACTTATAGAAAATAATTTCATTGCAATATTTAATTATTAATAATTATTAATTATTAATTATTATTATTAATTAATAATAATTATTATTATTAATTATTTAATTATTATTAATAATTTAATTATTATTAATAATTTTAATAGTGCAATATTTCAATAATAATATTGAAATTTTCTAATATTTCAAACATAATATTTGACCTCAGTAATTCAGAAGTAATTTTAGACTTAAAATGCTTCCAATTTTCTATCCATATCAAAATAACATAATTATTTAACAGAATTGCAATAATTTTCGTTAAATATATTTGAATCATTTTTGTGAATTTTACAATTATTAATTCATCATTGTCTAAAATATTCTCCTTACTAATTGATCTCTTTGACAATTTCTAATATGAATTTGATGGTTACTGCACTGTAATAAATTTCTCTTCAATTCTTTGAAGGAAATCTTATTAATCTATTTGATCGTCACATTAAATGTTAAACTGCAATCAAAATGTAATTTATTTTAAACGTAATGTAGAAATTGGTGAAATGTATCTTTTCAGCATTAAACGATTAAACTTCATTCATTTGATTTCAAAATAGTTATAAGATCATATAGTAAATATATTTTTTTAGATATTATATATATTTTAAGAAAATACTCTATAAGATAAGTTAAATTATAATTCTATAATTTATTGAATTTAATTTTGGAAAGAAAATAATTTAAAATTTATAGCAGAAGGAAATACTCTATATCACCACACACGCATACGCACGCACGCACGCACGCACGCACGCACGCACGCACGCACGCACGCACGCACACACACACACACACACACACACACATATATATATATATATATATATATATATAATTTTTTATTAATAAACTGTAATATACATATCGTCCCTTAATTCATGGATGAGTTATAAAAATTAAATGTAGTCAAAGTATAAAATGCTACAATATTTAACACGAACTTAATCTGTATTGTTTCATATACTGCTAAAGTAATTTAGAAATATAAAATTGAAGATCCTTTAGAGCATAGATGCTCAATTAGAAGTCCGCGCATTTACTAGTATTTTTGGGTTTATGCAAGATTTCATGAATTTGGATAACAAAAAATATTATCTTTGTTTCTACTATTTTCTAATTAAATCAGATATTTTACCTGTAAATACAAACAGTAATCTATAAAATTAATTTATCTGGGGAGTAATTAGGAACATAATTTTTCCTTCTTATAAGAATTTCGTATTAAGCAATGCATCAATATTTGCTTATTTGCTGTGTCAAGTTTTTTAATAAGAATATTAAATTATCTCTGTTGAAATTTGCTGGAGGGGTAGATCTCTCAGGCCAAGTCAACATGACATATTCGTTGAGTTATTCATTCGGGCACGTTGAGTTATAGCAGTTGCATATAGGCGAGGGATGTCCTGTTGAAAAATGTCCTCTGGAATATTGTTCAAAATAACAATATAATCGGTTAAATTATAAGTCTAACGAAACAGTAGCTTTCAGGGCGAGTGTTATAATGACGAGAGTGATCTTAGTGTCACATGCTGCCCGTATCATAATTCCTGGTAGATCCAGTGTGTCAACAACTCAGATTTTGATCCAAGTGGTCACCTGACATTTTTCCAACCAACATAGGGCCATCACTGACATCAAAACAGAAACTTATCTCACCTAAGAATAAAAATAACTCTACTCCTCCTCCAATGAACACTAGCATGACATCACATAAGTCGCAAATGGTAATGATTTGGATTGAAGGTTACAGGGCATTTGACTCCGAGATATCCTACAAGAAATTGGTTCGTTATGACACACTGTGTCACTCTGTAACTAGCAGAAGTTCGAATTTATATTACAGATGCAATATGCTGAGCTATAGCAAACGAAGAAAACAGACTTCGTCCCTCTCAGTAGTGCCCAGTGGACACCGACCTTCTTGAAACTTTACCTTTCCGCATCACTTCTACCAACAATCATGCATAGTGGATGCATGTCTCTCTGGAATATCACAAAAGAAATCCACATTCACGTAACCCTATTACACGACATCATTCAAATTTAATAAACTGCTGCTACAGCAGCTTCTTCGTCTTTGTAAAGATACTCTTGATTCCAATCCAGCTTACAACCTTTCTTACAGAAGATAAAAATGGTCATAAAGTTTACATCGCGCATTTAAACCAACGTGATTTTCATGTTTATAGAGTTGCTACTAACCCGTATTCGTCTAGCTCAAAATTTGAATTTCAAAATTTCCTGTTCAAATACACCTTCCAAATTCCTTTTATCTAGCACCATTCCATTTTAGTGTTCAAATTTTTCCCACCAGTTTATAACAATGACATAAAAGGATACCTCCTTCTCCTGACTTCTCCGTAAAAAATAGTTTTGACAAAATTTGTTTTATAACTTAGTATTATGTGGATTGACAAAACATTTTGGATTAAAAACTAAACATAAAGTATGTGTTAATACTTTTTGAATAGGTTAATACAAATTAGTTCGTTACATTTTAATTTTGAAATGTTTTTATAATATTTTTTTACTTATTTATTGTTTTTTATTACAAATTATTTCAGGCTTTTAAAATATGGAAAAGAGGTCCGTACTTTCATTTTACTGGCAAAGAGGCCCATTAAAAATTAATTACAATTAAATGTTAATTTATATTAGAAAGTTTATTGAAAAGTATATCATCGAATCAATTTTTAAGGAGTATAAGAATTTTAGGTGGTTTGTTAATTTATATTTTTGAATTTAAAAATACATATGCAATAAAAAATAAATGTTTTTATAAAAGTAAAGTTATATTATTCTATAATAATATGAAAACAATTATGACTATATCAAACCGTAAATAACAATGCATTTCAAGCTTTTCCTTTTCAAAAGAGAAACAAACCCTTAAATTGTAACTCAAAATTCTCTACCCACCATAGTTCAACTGAAAGACGACAGTTGAAAAATTGACATTTTTTCATGAATTCTACTCCGCAGCACACTGGACTTCCTTCGAAACTCGGAAAATGCACGCTTATTTGCCAATCACTTATCCTACCAAAATGATGCATCTAATGCCCATATTTCTCTTGGAGCAGACGTCCACCCGTGTTCAGATCTTTCAACTGTCTTGCCCCCCCTTCCCCCTCCATCCCGAGACGAAATGTCTCACGATTCTCAAAATTGCTCTCTCTTTTTTCAGTCCTACATTCCTCACGAAAGAGAAATGTACTATTGCATAATTAAGAATGGCAAAGCATTCTTTTTGAATTGATATTTGTAGACTGTGTAACTACAAAATCATCTGTTTTTGTTCCGTTGATCCTTATTGATTCACAACAACATGTATGTAACAGGAGCAGTGTTATGTAACAGGAGCAGTGCGATAGATTTTAGAGAAACGGTTATTTAAAATACTTTTATAAGGTAAGATTATTTTGAGTGGGTGGGGAAGTATTGGGAATCGGGAAATAAATCTTTATTTTTCAGAGAGTTTATTAATTTAAATCTACCTCTAAAAACAGAAAATTATCATTTTAAAATAATACCCTTATTTTAAGATTCTTTTTATACGTGCGCAATTGTGAAAGACAATAAAAATTTTTACCAAAAAAATTAAAAAGAGTATTAGAAAGAATATAACTGCAATTTTTTCTACTAATATAATTTATAAAGGTGGTTCCAATATAATGGTATATATATAATATGGTATATGGTATATATGGTATGTAATGGTATATATATAATCTTTCAAATTGCGATCTCTTTGATCTTCTCTTTCAAGGGTTTCTCCAACCACCTTCCTCAATTCTGTGGAGTAATAGCTTTAATGAGTTATTGCATTTTATAATAAAAGGTTTTTGTTAGTTACTTTAATGATGTAGGTATTCGAAACACTTTATTTTGAAAAGTTTCAATTGAAGCATTCTACAGTGTCTTAAAAGAAGTTTTATTAAGTCAAATCTAAATTGTTTTGAACTACTTTTTTTGCTTTAATTATCTTTTAGAGCGACTGTAGTCCCAACCAGTTAGTGTGCCACTAATGTACAGAAGGATACAGATTCGCGTCTGCTGACAATGTGCGTTTCGCATTTGCATCTCGCCACATTATTATGTTATCAAACCATATTATCTATCTATTGTAAGTGATATTCCTAAAAAGAAATTACAATATATTTATTTATAGAATTAATTATAAAATTTCAATTTTTATATTATTTTATAAAACCAATATCAAAAGTTTAACTTTCAAAGTTAATTTTTTTCAGCTGGCCGTATATCTCTGGATATGGAAGTTGAGATATTCAGTAAAATAAACAAAAGTCACTGTTTTCAGAAGCAAGGTGACTTTAAAGAGTCTTTTATTAATAAGAGATTTTGGTCTTATGAAATATCACATACCTTTGCTGAGTGCTGTTAAAAATGTTTTTATCAAAAATTCTTTTAAATAGGCTACTATATTGCCAGTAAACTTTTGTCGGCAGAATATTATGAGGTGCAATAGAATGTAAAGAAAACATCAGTGCAAATTATTTTTTCACATTGAATTAGAGATATTGGCAAAATGTTACCATTACGTGTGATAAACGAATTGTCTGATTTACCACAAATTCAGAAAAATAAAAATGGAAGAAAAATATCTTTCTTTAATTAAAATTTGCTCAAGAAAATTCCTTTTAAATTGTTGTTTTTATTTTGAAATTAGAAAGGAAATTCTTACTTCTGAAACTTTGAAGACAGTGAATGGGAATATAACTAAGTATAAAAACTTCTAATCTATTTCACTGGCATCCTGTTTTCCGATCATAATACTCAAATGAACTTTACCAAGTTACTCAAATCAGGAAAAAAATTGGAATAATCAGGAAAAATTAGTGAAATCAACAGGAACAATTATTTAAATTATCTTCTGATCAACTTTATAGCTACAATTAGACTAATTACATTACATTACGCTTTAGAACCATAGAGTCCATTGAAAATAAAACAGTATACTTTTACCTTTCTATATAACTGCTCTTATTAGCATAATATTAACATTACGTCAACTTTCACTGAGTATTTGAGCCTTTTAATGGATGTTTTTGAACAAAGCAAAACTTTGATGATGGTTCAAAACCTTTTGTTGATGATTAAAGCAAAGTTTGAAGTACACTTCCGCGAAACCGAAAGGCCTGTCGACTTAACAAAAACTTTTCTTCTGCAAGCAGATGGGTTTCGTGTCTGAATTTGAAAATAAAGATCGTTGAAATACCCAATCTGGTTTTTGAGTATTCCTGCCGTCCATTAAAAGACAATTACTGATCGAATAAAATTCATCAAAAATTTTTTATCTATCGTAGTAATATCACTTCATCAAAATCCACTTTTAAAGAGTTTTTAATGTTTAATAATATGAATAATTGAACTAAATAAAAAATTTAAACTGGCTAACTTGAAAAGTCCATTTCATATACCAATGATAATCCGGGTTGTTAACTTGAAGGAGGGTTGCATACTGAGGATCACAATTGAACACTCTACCTACCAGTACTTGGAGTGTTCAGTCCTGTCGATGGTTTGATAGCCGATCGATTATAATCGCCTTGTACGTTTATTTATAAATGCAGCAATAGAACAGGAAAAACATGTACGAATAATTTTCTAAATTTTCATAAATTATCTTCCATCTTTGTGCTTTTTATTTTCCCTTATTGTTTTAAATTCCAATTACAAATTGTTACTAAAATTTATATTAACATGTTTCTAGAACTGATTTTTAAATAAATATTGTGGAATACTGAGTCAATATATACTCATGTTTGTGAAAATTGCAACACCATGAAGGAATCGTCATAATTGAATGAAATTTAATACACAGTTGAGTGGTAGTGGTACAAATAAAGCGATTAAATGTTCAAAGCAAACAAACAATAACAAGAGATCGGAATCAGTGGCTTTGGTAGCCACCACGCGCCGCAATAAGTGCTGCCACGACGTGGCAATCAAATTTTGAATGTCTGTCCGAGGAAGAGCATTCCATATTGTTTGTATAAAAAAGCACTCAAAGTTCGTCTGCAGAAGCAGCAGAACGAGGATCACGAGCGAGACACCGACCAACGAAATCCCACACATGTTCAATCGGCGACATATCCGGGGAATACGCAGGCCAAGGAAGAAGCTGTACCTCGCCGCGTTGCAAAGAAGGATTGAACATTCCTAGCGATATGAGGGCGGGCATTGTCCTTGCTGGAAATACAGCGCCTGGCAAGCTTTGAAGGAGGGAACAGCTTTGAGGCTGTAGAACTTCGCTGATGTACCATAGCGTCTGACACGAATGCGCCCATCATGGTACCACAAATTATAGCGGGATTCGTCAGAAAACACGACATGCTACCAATCAACACGCCAGTCTCTATGCCGAGCGGCTCATTAGAAGCCGCAGGCGGCGATGGTTTAGCATGAGAGGGATCCTGCATAAGAAGTCCCCGCGCAGTCCACGCTGCAGCAGACATCTACGAATTGATGAAGCACACATGAAACACCTGTAGCTATTGACCACTGTGCAACCAATTATCTGGAGGAAGCTGTACGGTCCGTCAGCGCCATGCGGACCAGGTGTCTATCATCGCGAGCTGACGTCACATTTCGGAGTCCACCCCGGATTTCCGAGTTGTCCGGACACTCGTCCGTCCACTGCTTCCAAAGACGCATCACTGTGCTGCTGTTACGGCTGCACACGAGCGGCTACTGCACGATAAGACAATCCAGCTTCACGAAGGCCGATGATTCTCCCCGTTCAAACTCTGTGTTGTTCAAATCTCGCTCCCTTTCGTCGAAGAGGCATAAGTAGCGATTGAGATAACGTTTACCACTAGCAGATAACCACCGATAACCATACACGCCTTGCTACAGCCGTCTATTTATCCAGATCCATCCGCCGTTCAGAGGGCTCTGCTCAGCATACGCTTGCGCTACGGATTTGAAATTCTAATCATTTACATATCATGCGCTAATTTGCATTTCCTGAAAATTTCAGCTCACTCGCGTAAGTTCTTCATTTTGTTGCAATTTTCACAAACATGAGTTTACTTTTAAAGAATAAGTGTCTGAAAATATGATTAAACGAAGCTATTAAATTTTTATGCAGCAATTACTAAACAAAAATATACAACAAAAATTTAATTATTCCCATCAAAATGCCTTTTTAAAAAACGAAATGTTTCATTTAATTTTTTCAACGACAAAATAATGTGTATCTACATTCATCCATAAATTTTGTTTTAAAAACAACTGATTTAAGTATTTATTTATTGATGGTAAAACCTAAAATTCAATTAGTAAATTAGAATAATAAAAATACTGTTTAAAACATTTTTCTTTAAATCATTGCCTTTCATATCGCTTTGGATAAATTTAAAAAGTAGAAAAATAATTCTAAAATAACTTTTGAAAATTGGATGAAACTTTTACCCTCAACATCCTGTTCCTTCCGAGGGAAACTTTTTATTTTATTATAACTCAGTGATAATGCCGAATTTTGTGTGGTTGGTTATAAAAAATTTTCCAGTAAGGCTCATGCATTTTGAGGTTATTACAGAGTTTTATATTGAGTTGGTGGTGTTATGTCTAAAACGATGCACTCGTACTACTGTGTCCAAAAAAGTAAGACCAATTTTCCATTTAAAATTCCCGAGGTTTATGGAAGTTCAATTTTTTTTTTCTTTTTGAGGTTGCTGGTCTTGGCATCTGTGGGAAATTTCACTTCAAAGTATTCATTAATGTTTGAGAGTCACGCTAAAAGATAAGAGAGACGCGCTAAAACTGAATTCGGCGATTTTTGAAATGCCTGAATTAATTGAGCAAAAAGAACTTACATTAAATTTTTCTTGCTGAAACGTATAGAATGTTGCAGAAGGTATCTGGTGAGCATTCCTATATCGAAAAGAAATGCTTAGAAGGGGTATAAATAGTTCAAAGAAGGTAGAGAACGCGTTGAAGAAGAAGAGCCCTCTGGTCGACCATCCACCTCAACCGACGAAGCTCACGTGCAAAAATATAAAGACTTTGGTGCTTGCAAACCGTCGATTTACAATTAAAGACCTTGCTGACGATGTTGGAATTTAAAAAGGATCGTCAATTTCAATTTGGTCCTCAAACGCTTCAAATCTCGATTGGTACCAAAAACATTGAATGCGCCAGCTCACACTGCATTGATTCACATCGTGACTTTTTTCGCCAAAAGTGAAATCTATATCGTTCATAACCACTGTATTAACACCGTGCGACTTTCTTTGGCTATTTCCTAAACTCAAATGATCACTCCGGGGACACGTTTTGAGTCGATTGAGGAGATTCAACTTGAATCGCCGCGCGCTTTGATGGCCATCTCTGCCGATGAGGATTGGAAAAAGTTGGCATAGACGCGTTGTGTCCAGAGAGGGTTGATCTTGAAAGCGATGAAATAAATTTGGAAGAGTAAATAAAGAGTTTTTGAAAAAAATAATTGGTCTTACTTTTGGTCACAGTAGTATCTCATTTTTATTTTATTTATTAAATTCAATAACTTATTAATATAGTAAAAACGTTTTATAGGTATTTATTTTATTTTAAAAAAACTTCTCATGGAATTAATTTTTTTCATTGATTCATTTTAAAATTTAAGCAAATTTTTACGGAAATTTATATTAACACTGTTTTATGTACTATTTTTTAAAATAAATATTATGTAATAATGAGCTTTATAGAAAAGTAAATGAAAATATTATTAATAGGAAACTGTTAAATTTTTTATGAAAGGATAATTAAATAAAATATGCAACAAAAATTTTAAATATTCCTACCAGGATGATAACAATCCAAATTTCCATCTTTCTAAAAAAAATGTTTCATTTAATTTTTCAACGACAAATTAAGTTATATCTGCATTTATCCCTCAATCTGTTTTAAAGCAATTGATTCAAGTATATTTATTTATTGTAAAACCTAAAATTAAATTAATAAATTAGAAAAAAATCTGTTGATTAAAAAAATTTTCTCTGATGGATGAAATACAAAGATTTTCTTAAAATCTTTGTATTTCATATCAATCGGATCATTTAAAAACTAGAAAGTAATTATAAAATTACTTTTTTGAAAAATATATAAATATTTGATGGAAAGTTGCCATTTCATTCATTTTAGGGAAAGAGATTTCGCTTATTTTAAAAAGGAAAAAAAAATCTTATTGTACTTTTGAAATATAGGATTTAAAATTTTTTATCCAGGATTCAGATTTTTGTCCTCATACTGTTCAAAATGTAATAAGGAAAAAATGTAGAAATTACTTTTGGAAAACGCAAGCTTTCATGAATCAATATATATTTCATTTAAAGAAAAAATTCTAACATTCAAGGATTTCAATGTTAGAATTTTTTTTTAATTGAAAGGATTATATATGTGTGTATATATATATATATAAGTAAAATTTAATGTATTCAATTTACTCAAAAACAACCATTTAAAAAAAAAACTGCATAATGTTTTTCAATTTAAAAATGTAAACACTGAATAAATTGACTGGAAAGAAGGGATGTAATAGAATCTTTTTCTTAATTTAGAAATTAATAAATCTTACTAAAACGTGTATTTCAAATTGTTTTATTCAAAGATAATTTTTTTAGATAAATAGATCATGAAAGATGTACTGAAAATAATAAATTTTCTTTAGAATATAAAAAAATTAAATAAAGATTTTGAGAAATATTAAATTACTTTCAGGATCTGAAGAAATGTTTTAAAATAAATTTAGATCACTTTTTTAAAAATTACTAAAGCTACAAAAACATATTTAAAAGGAAATAAAAAATTACCTTCAAATATATTATTAACATTTATTTAAATTTTTATTACATATAAACATAAGCAATAATGAAATGAGCGAATATAAACATAAGCGATAAAACTGAGGATGTGAAATGAAAATTTAGTTACTCTACTATTTATTTGAAAATAAATTATATTATTAATTTAGATTTATAATTTAAGTTTTTAATTAATTTCATTAAAAAAATATTACACATTAATTGTTTAAAAGTTGTTAATTAAATAAACGTTTTGAGAAATATTAAATTACTATCAGAATCTGAAGAATTGTTTTAAAATGAATTTTGATTACTTTTTAAAAAAAATTACTAAAAACTTATTTAAGAGTAAATAAATAATTAAATTCAAATATATCTAAGCATATGCTTGTATTTTTGTTATATATATATACATAAGTAATTATGTTACATAAAACTGAGGATATGAAAGAAAAATCTAATCGGTTTTTTTATTATTTATTTGAAAAATAATATTACTAACATAGTTTTATAATTTAATTTTGTTCATTTGAATATATTACACACTTTAGTTTTTAAGAGCAACAATTTTTTTCTCACTGTTTATTAAATTAAGTAAATTAAAAGCAAATTTCGCTTTTATAGTTTCCTTTGAAATTTGTGAAATAATGTATGAAATACATTGAACATATTACATTTTAACATATTATATTTAACGTTATGTTTGTGTTTATATAATATGTTAAAATGTAATATGTACATAATCTTAAACATATTACATAAACATATTATATAAACACAAACATAACGTTAAACATTACATAATCTTAAACATATTACATAAACATATTATTTAAACACAAACATAATTAAATAATACAAACGCCTTAGGTGTATAAACATCCTTTGTGACTGTATCACAAAGAATAGATTTCTACTAAACACGTGTCACAACTGATTAAATCCCTCATCAAATGAAGCATACTATTAATTACCGGTTAATCTTCCCCGTTCCATTGAAGTTAGGCTCCCAAATGCAACGCATCCATTCATTCGGCCGGGAAGGATCCTTCGGAAGCCGCGAGTTCTGAAAGTTGTCGTGCGGAATCTGAAGTCTGATTACGCTGTCGATGGCTCCAGACAGGACCCGCTTCCACTCCACTTGATCGCCGGTGATGCTACCTCCATTCACTCGAATCATCATTACACATCACTTCAACTGCCAGTGATGCTGGGCTCTGATTTCGGTCGATGGGTGTTAATGCATGGCTGATTTGGCTGGAATGTCTGCGCTTTTCGGTGCACTGAAAATGAAATATGTAAGGAATGAATACAGATTTAAATATTATGTTGTTGGAGAATTTGTTTTACTGTTAACAACAGCAGGTTAATGAGTCATTGTATTAAATCGGACACTATACAATACAAAGCATCATTGTATTTCTGTATCCTGTTTGTCTGTATTTCTTATAACTTAAAAACAAAGGATTATTTCCCATCGAATTTATTATTATATTTATTTAGCAAGTAAATAAAAATAAAATGCAAATGCTTCTTATTTCTTTTTAATAAAATTAAAGTTGTATGTAATAAAGATAATACTAGTAAATAATAATAATCCCTGTAATAATTTAGCAGTATTTAATTGTGCAAAATATATACTATACTGCATTGTCATGATACTTTTAAAAAGAAAAATTTTAATACAAAAGTTCGTTGGAATTTATTTTGAAAAAAAATATCTATATTTTATGACCAATTATTTTCATAGCAGTGTCAATGCCTATCTGTTTATTATTACTTTTTAATTAAACAAGAACTGAAACTGAAATTTTTATAAATATGCACTTGTCATTATGCTTTAATAAAAACATAGAAATTTTTAATATCCACGATTTATTTCAATTTATTTTAACTTTTAATATATCTTATTATTATGTATTTGATGCAATGCACTAGATTCTTTACTAAAAAGAGATTTCATATTGCATTATCATATATTCAAATTATTTTGGGGATAGCAAATACATGCATACGCTGGAAAATTTTTTGAAATAAATTTTTAATTTTTATAGTAGGGCTTAGGAATTTAGAAAATAATTATTAATAACAAGGTATGTAATTGATCTTTTCTTATTTTCACCAAGTGTCTTTAAATGTGAATAAGTTCTTGGAAAAAGAAACTATGGGTTTGTTTTTCTACCTCACAAAGTTTTTAATTTTTTTTCTGTAGGGATTTAAAAAAACCTAATGCGCAAAAATGTTTAAAAATCATGTTCTTTATTATTATACGGCAATACATATTATAAAGGGGCCTGATGACCGAGTGACTGAAGCTCTGGCTCTCTGTGCCAGAGATATTAGATTAAAGTCCCAGCCGTGCCATGAATGTTTGTAGTGTGTTCGGAATCTACTTTAAACGTAGGTCCCAGTCTGAATAAGACTGTATAATATGATTGACAACTCTAACCCGTAAAAAGAAAACATCTTCTGTCACGAAATCTACCAGCTTTGACCCACCATGGGGCTGATGCGTCAATGAAGAAGAAGCATATTATAAACCTGTTCGAATATTGATGTAATAAGTAATTATACAAACAAACAAGTTAAGAGAATGGCAATCTCTGTTTTTTCCTAGATTAAAGTATGCATCTTCATTAGAACTGTTTAGAACATCAATTCGGTCATTAAATTAAAACTTCTACTGTAATTCCACTAACTTTAAAACTGCATATAATTTTTAAGAAAACTAATTTTCAAGTAAAAAATATTTATCCTCTGTATGAAGATTATATCGAGATTTATTGTCACTAATTAGAGTTTCTTTTGAGCAACAGCGTAATAATTATTTTAAGGAGACTTTCCCATATAGTTTGTAACGGATGCATAGTCTGCATAAATACTTCCCATATACTATACACTTTATTTAGTAAAATTACTATTAATTTAAATTACAACATATAATTATTTTTAGTTAAAATATCAGTTTATCATAAATATGCATTATTTTTATAAATAAATAAGAAATTTGTCCACACAACCATGTATCACTTAAAGTAGTGAAGAATTTAATAAGATTATTGAAAAACATTGTAGCTGTGAAAGAGTCGACTAATTTATATGCTAACTTTGGATATTTTGCTTCCTAATTGTACAATTGACCTTGAACCAAGTGTGAAGAGTTAGAAAACCGTATTCACACAATCATGTGTTTAATGTAGTTGAAAGTTGAAATAAAGTTCGAAATGAATACGAGAGAGGTCTATTAAATTACCCTACATTTTGTAAAATAATATTCTATTGCAATGAAAGATAAAAACATGCACACAAAGAACAAATGTATTCATATTTTAAAAATATTAATAATAAAAACAAATTATTACTTTATCAAGCGAAAAATTAAATTCGCTAACCTAAGACACTCGTTAGCATATTTGTTGCTATTTTACCTATCTTAATGGATTTTATAGTGAATTTTAAAAGAAGCAAGCATCTATCATGGTAGAAATAAATCTTTCTTTCAACCATTCTGTATGACTTGTGAAATACATGGGAGCAAACCGATTACGCTCAAGGTAACACGAAATGCATTGCTCGATGGCGTGTTGCGGAGAACGGCACTTCGGGCTTTCATCTCATTACGGGGCTTTTTAGTTTTCCAAGAGCGGAAACAGGAAAATGTCATTTTCCAGTGTGACATTCACTACTCCGATTACGTGGATGTGAAGAACACATCAAAAACTGTTCTTGTCACCTCCTCTGTCTATTGATCACTCAGCAGGACATCATATATGTTTTTTTAGTTTCTGGTTGGGCTGCTAATGGAACAATTCTACTACAGTAAGTAAACACAATGTATTTCCAAATTCTCGTCTCAGTAAAAGGTGATTTAAAAGACCTTGAAAAATAACTTAATGGCGAATGAATTTAAAATAATCTTCATGAACAAAATAATGAATAAAACGGATTTATGTAAAAGTATATCTTTACATTTAATATTTATTTAACGCAATATTTTAAGAAACATTTTTAATTTATTCAAATAGAATTTGATTTTATATTCCAGTCCTTGATTGGCAAAAATGCATGTTAAGTGACTTGAAAGAGATCGAATATTTAATTACATTATTGACCTCTAGTAGTTGCTTTGAAAAAAGAATAGTGTAATGTGTACTATATATATATATATATATATAAATATATAATATATAATAAATATATATATATATATATTTATTTATTTATTTGTATATGTATATATATATATATAGCCAAGATATGGGTCGAAAGGGTATAGATAGGGTAGCCTATAGGGTACAAAAGTGTTCAAATTTATGTTGAAACTTAGCACTCAAACATTGTCACGACTCATTAATTTTACGACTTCACACTTTTATGATATTATATTAAATTCTTAGTAAATAAGCATCGAACCTTCATTAAATAATTGCCTTAGCATGGCGATAATTTTGATTGAGTTCATTTACCACTAGATTGGCAGAAATATAGAAGATTCAGCATTACCCAGGACGCACCACATAAGAGGTGCTACACTGTATCCACATTTTGCTACCACAATTGGGAACCAACAACCCCAGAGATGATGTATGGGAATTTTCCTTCTCCTCTTCTTCAAACTTTACATAAGAAAGGGCATTTCGTTTTAGACGCTAAAAGTATCATTCGAAATGTTTATTGTGCGTGTTTAACGTACTTCAATCTATATAATGTACTTCTCTTACGCCAAAAAAGGAAAAAAATTGTATGACAAAAGGTTATAAAACAATAAAATCCTAGAATAGCTATAGACCTAAATAAATAAATAAAACTAATTGTACAAATTCAACGTTTCATTTCGTTGTAAAACAATGAATAATTAGAGAAAAGGATCTCTCTCAGTAATATTGTAAAAATAAAAAATAAATATAGATTTAATGAAACATTTTAAATTTCTTTGCAATAATGTACTCAGTAATATTAATAAAATCGTGTTTTATTGATACTGGCATATCAAGTATATTCCAAAAGGTATATTTCATGTAAATCATTCAATAGATAAATATATAAAATAAATTATTATAGTATATTCAACATTTTTCATTAATTTTAAATTTCAGATGGGAAAATTGTATGCGTACTATAATAGGAAAAATAAAG
The DNA here is from genome assembly GCA_021605095.1 of Caerostris extrusa. Classification (NCBI taxonomy): domain Eukaryota; kingdom Metazoa; phylum Arthropoda; class Arachnida; order Araneae; family Araneidae; genus Caerostris; species Caerostris extrusa. The sequence goes on along the minus strand of BPLR01000036.1, from coordinate 3,205 downwards.
ACAGATATTCAAAATCAGAAAATGTTATGAAATTTTATTTAGAACTTTAAGAATAAAATTGAAAATAATAAAATATAAATTATACATTTGTTATTTATATAACGTATTTTGCATTTGATTATCTGCAATAGACAGACGGCCTTGGCCCCCCTTGGGGCTGTTGCAGAAGAAGAAGAAGTTTGCATTGTTTTTTATTTTCATTTTTCTGGATGTCAAAACAATTACAATAATGCACAAAAACGCCTGACTATATTTATTTCTGAGAATAAAAGTCACATTTCGATACTCTTTCGATCTGATGGAGATTTCGAGAAAATGTGATGAAATATTCGTTGCAATACATTTTGATTTCGAATTTTATAACAAAATTATTATATTTTATAGCAAATTTATTATATTTTATATTTATAACTCAAAATATTTTTACATTTTATTAGTATTACACTGTAGACTACTTAGTAGTTATTAGGTTTTAAATTAGGAGCCTGATAACCAAGTGATTCATAAACCAAGGACGCAACATATAAAACTGTCATTATTTAATATTATTAATTTAGCCATTTTATTTTTATAATGTTAAAAAAAGTATAATGATCTAAAAAGGTATATTTTAGTGAAAAAATGTAGCAGATTTTTATTGTGCTATTTAAGAACTGAATTCCACAAAAAACTCATATTTCGACATCATTTAACGGTAAGACGAAGTAATTAAAAATTATTATTCACATAAAAATATTTCTTTAATTTATTTAAGGTTATATTATATATTTGCATTATTTTTCTTTTTAATTTGTTCAATTAACATAAAATTTCCATTTTAATTTATTTTTTATTTTTTATATTAATAAATACGAGTTTACGTAGGGGCCTGATGGCAAAGTGACCAGCGCTCTGGCGCTTTGTGCCACATGTTTCGATTCGAGTCCCTTCGGTACTTTGGATGCTTGTAGTGCTTCGGAATCCAGTTTAAATTATATGTCAGAGTCTAATATGATTGTTGGGCGCAAGGCTGACAACTTTACCAATAGAAAGAAAACATCTTCTGTCTCGAAGTCTGCCAATATGCAAATGGCCTTGGCCCACCACGTGGCTGCTGCACCAATCATGGTGATGATGAGGTTTCAATTTAAGTAACTTTGCAGGTAATAAAAATACTCCAAAGTCTTAGTTAACTATACACCCAAATCTTAAAATTTCCGAAATATACTTAAAAACTTTTGTTGAATTGAAACATTTTCAAAATAAAAGAAAAATTCATTTAATGTTTAGATTATAATGCTTAGATCATCAGATGTAAAGTGAAAGATATTGACTCAAAATGTGGATGCCATAATGCATTACTTACCAAGATGCATCGTAAAGAAAATCTCCACTTTCATTCTTATCGTGATTTGAATGAATGTAAAATGATTGAAAACAGCATTTTATGGTATTTTGTAAAGTGAGAAATCAAATACATAAATGAATTCCTAATGCAAAAGATATTGGAATTTTGGGATTTCAAATACATATTGAAATATCTCTCTCTCTCTCTGTGTGTGTATATGTATCGATATATATGTTGAAAATAAATTACTTCTAAGGTGAAAGTATCTATGAAAGTTTAAATCTGGGATATGCATACAATGTTGAATTTCTACCTATTTTCATACATGCTTATTGGAAATTTAACTCAAAAAGATGCGTTTTATTTTGTTTCTATAAAATGGATCAAAAATGGAATATAAGATTAAATAAAATATCATATACATTTGTGAAATTTAAAAAAAAATTGTCAGGAAAAATGAATCAAGAACGAAATAGACAAATATATTTTTCAGAAATAGATAAATTCATGATAAATCTAACTTCAGCAAAATTTATAATAATATTTTATTTTTTTTATCTATAAATCTATTTATTCGCTCTCAAAATGTCTATATTGAATAGAATATTAGATATTGAAGTTTTATAATTTGTTATAAATGTATTGTATGTAAAATTTTTTCAATTTTAGTGACTTTGGATTTTATTTGTAGTAAATTTTAATATTATAAGAAAAAAAAATCCTAAAAATAATTGTCCTCATAAATTTTTAGATAAGAAAGAAAAAATTACTGTAAAAATATGAATATAAAGAACATGACGTTATACAAAAATTTCGTCAAATACACTCAAGAGCCAAAACATTATGACCACACCCTACATTTTGCAATGAACTCGCCTGGATGACGTGGAAGGCGTGATCAGGTGGAAGTGGTATTTAACTGCTACTGGAGAGTCTGAAGAATCATTCTTCACTTACTTCTGTGTGTGATGGGAAGCGGATCTAAGCGACTTTGATAGAGGACAGATCGTAATGGATCAAAGGCTCGGAACAAACATTTCCGAAACTGCACGACTCGTGGGTTGTTCGCGATCTATAGTTATTAGTACTTATGCAAAGTGGATGAATGGCGGTGAAAACCAGCAGTACACGACATGGTATTGGACGCTATCAAAGAAAAGATCGTCGGAGACTGTCTCGCAAAGGTGAAGCAAAACAGGAGCCAGATAGTGGCTCGGCTGACAGCCGAATACAATGCAGGGCCAAAGTAGAATAGTATCGGAGCACACTGTTCAGCGGACACTGTTGGATGTATGGGGCTACGCAGCAAACGTCCCACTCGCGTGCCTTTGGTGACCAAGCGTCATCGCCAACTGCGCCTGCGCTGGGCCAGGAACATCGTGACTGGTCCATGGATCAGTGGGAGAGAGGTGCCTGATATAAGATGAATCACGGTTTGTCATTCATCACGCCGATGGCCGTGTCAGGATACTCCGTCTTCCAGGCGAGCAGTTGCTCCCTCAATGTACAGTAGGTCCTACACAGGACGGTGGTGGCGGTATTATGTTTTGGGGACGTTCTCTTGGGCGTCTCTGGGACCCGTGGTTGTGGTAGAGCAGACCATGAATGCTACAGTGTCTGAACATCATTTGCGGACCAGTTGCACCCTTACATGGCCTCTGTTTTTCTAGCTGGAAAGGGAACGTTCCAACAGGACAACGCCCCTTGTCACAAGGCTAAAATTGTGTTGGTGTGGTTCCAGGAACATGATGCTGAATTCAGTTAATGTCCTGGCCGCCTAACTCATCGGAAATTCAATCGATAGAACACATTGGGATGTCCTGGGACGGCAGCTCAGAGTTCAAAAGACCACGCAATATCTCCGGATTTGCGTGACCG
>BPLR01000034.1:0-11412 GCA_021605095.1 Caerostris extrusa | reverse complement strand
CCACTACAGACATTCATGGCACCGTCAGGACTCGAATCGAAACCTGTGGCATTGAACACTTATCACTTTAAGCACACTCAGCGTCAAGAGAAGATTTTTACACACGCTATTACCATCAGGTAACTGAACGCTATTACCATCAGGTAACTGAACGCTATTACCATCAGTGAACGCAAAGGACGCCTTTAACGGTTTTGAGCTTTTACTCTTCCACATTTTAGCTGCTAGCCATTGAGACATGAATTGGGATTCAAATTTGAGTTGGCGATAAAATTTTGGTTGCCAAAAGCGAAGATCATATGAGTAATTTTTTTTTTTGCTTCAAAATTCATATAGTGTACTTTTCCTTTTAAATAAATTGTAGTCGATTCCTTTTTTTGTTAATAAGAGGTATTTTTACTCTTTTTGCATGGGTATTTTAAAATTGTTTATTAAAGAAAATTTTAAAATTGTTATTTAGATTGGAGTTCTCTACCACAATTTGCATTTGGCGTTAAGAGATAAGTATTCTCTAGCACAATTTGCATTTGGCGGGTTCTCAACACTATCTAGCTTTTCTTTCTCACCCAGCCAACGATTTTAATCATTTCTGTTTTATTTCTTTTTCAACCTCTCTACCCAGTGTTTGTAACTTCCTTATTGTGTGCTCTTTCAGTTACTTGTTCATTTTATTTTAATTCTCTCCCATGTATTTTAATTACTCTCATTAAAATATTAATAATAATAAATAAAATTAAAAAAAAAAAACCCTCACTCTTTTAAACTTTCTTTTAGTATTTGGGCAAGATTCCTTTTAGTCTTTACCGCTTTCTTTACCCAGCAATGCTCTTTCATCTTTCCAATGGACAATCCAAGATATAAGCTAACGGCTGTTGCGCAGCCACGGAGCTTCACCCAAACTCAAATCATCATTGCATTTGGCGTTAAGAGATAAGTATTCTCTATCACAATTTGCATTTGGCGTTATGAGATAAAGCATTCTCTACCACAATTTGCATTTGGCCTTAAGAGATAAAGCATTCTCTACCACAATTTGCATTTGGCGTTAAGAGATAAAGCATTCTCTACCACAATTTGCATTTGGCGTTAAGAGATAAAGCATTCTCTACCACAATTTGCATTTAACGTTAAGAGATAAAGCATTCTCTACCACAATTTGCATTTGGCGTTAAGAGATAAGGTATTCTTTGACATCTAAATTACTGTAGAGCGTATATGTAGCACTTACCAGATCTTCAATATCGTTCAGAGCGATTTCGTTCATTTTTAACATTCTATCTTCCAGAGCGATAAGGTCTTTCTTAGTAAATCCCTGCATAGCATCAGAAATGTTGGCTTTCTAATGGAAAGAAAGGCGCATATTGATACTTAATTTTGCATCATAACTTAATAGTTGCATTATTTCTAGTCATTCTCTTTATTATCATTAGCCATTAATATTATTAATATAAAAACATTAATAAATTTAAAAAATGAATTTGTAAAAGTAAATTTCTTTACAAAAATAATTTTTACAAAATACATCTTGTAGTGGTCTGGAATTTTAAATTTAATGGTTTCAACATTTTATTCTGCACTGCCATCTAGTATTGCATATAGGTTTAGCAGAGAGGAAGTAAATATATTTTTTCAAATAAAATTTTTTTTTAATTACTTTCGTTTTTCGAAGATCCCATGCTGGCATACCGGGCAACTTCTTGAGGTTGCTGATACTTTGAGCTATGGATCAAGTCATAGATTCTTAAAAATAAATTTAAAAATAGCACAGCTTTTTCCAAAGGCGTTTATAGTTTAGGGATTTTAAAATAGTTTGATATATATTTTTAAAAAGTCATCGTTGCAGTTATTTAACTCATAAATACTAACTAATTTGAAGTCTGCAGACTTTGGAGAACCTTATTTTATTTAAAATTGAGTAATTAAGATTGAGTAAATAATAAAGAAAGTGAATTTGGCTACCAGTGATATTTTAAATCGAAATTACAACGCATTTGGCATGAGTTACACATTAAACCAACTGTAGTGCTCAATGTGCTTGATTGTTTCGGTTTTTTGAAGGAAAAATTGACTTTCAAGTCCTTCAACAATTGTGACACTGTTAGTGGAAGGTCCATCCACCACTGCAAGGTCATACCAAATTGGATGGGAAAAATCGGTAGACATTTTTTAAACTTTTTTTGAAGCCATACCGTTTTCTTCTTCTTCAAGTATCTTCAATTCAAATTTGAACTCATTGTGACGAATGGCTTTTTTTATACCGCATTTTGAATGTCGGACTTTAATTATAATCACCAAGTATATACAAAGTATGTATATTTCGTTGACAATGCACTGCAAATAAAATTTTAAAAATATGCTATTTTTTATTTAGAAAAATTATTATTTTAAAAAAATTATTATTCATCATTTTTATTTATTTAAAAAAAAAAATTTAAAATTATATTATTATTAAAAATTATTTATTTTTTATTTTTTATTAAGCAAACATTTGATTTTAGAAACTCCAAAATAGAAAGAGTCAAATATGAGCAAGAGACCATTATAATTATTTGCAATTTAAGAAAATACGAATACAATTACTTTATCAAGTTCAATCACAATGTCCTCAATATGAAGATTGTTCATTTTCAATTTTTCTTCATTGTTCTGTAAAATATATATATATAAGTATAGACAGCTAAAATTTAACGAAAATTTTAGTCATATTTTAGCAATTCTTATCTATATTATCTGATAAATAATAATTAAATGGATTTTTGAGAAAAACAAATAATTCTAACCGTTACTCTGTCTTCTAACTTGGTGTAATTCGCCTCTGAAAGAGTCTGCCTATTCTTCAAAATTTGCAACTCGTTTTGTACATTTTCTTCTTCATTTTGTATTTCCAAAATGGATGACACCAACTGGGAAACAAAATGCAATTAATTAGAACATTATCAGGTAAACTTATTTTATCAAATAAAATAGTTTTATTTAAATGAGGTTTTTGTTTTGTCGCTCTACGGTCATTTTGTGCACACGAGGGCTAACATAACAGACCGGGGCCTGCAGTTTAAATCTGTGAACAAGCATCCAGGGCACCACCGGGACTAGAACCCGAAAGCCAAGGTACTGATCGCCAGAGAGCTAGTCACTCGATCATCAGGCCCCTATTTAAATGAGGAGATTTCAAAGTTTTTCATGTGTTCAGGTTTTATCTTTAATTGAGTCTATGAAAGCCAATTGATTCCTTATGATTCCTGATGAGGAGGTTTGGTTTGGTTTGTCGCTCTACGGTCATCTTGTGCATACTTTAGGCTAAACAGACCGATACCTACAGTTTAACGTGGATGCCGAACTATTAACAAACATTCATGTCTCCATCAATATTCGAATCTGAAGTCTGTGGTACCAAATGCCAGAGCGCTAGCCAATTGGCCATCAAGCCGCTACCTGATGAGGAGGAGGATTGCCATTGTTTCGAGAGGTTGAACTTCTACCTGTTGGTCCGCGGAAAGTATTTTAATTTTTCTCCTACACCATCCAATGGAAAAACCAATGGAGGTATTGCCCAATCCGCCAGCTGGGCACGCGCCCTGTAGGGGTTGCAGACTCACCCTATACATAGCCAACATTATTCGAGAGAACAACGATATTTGGTTTTCTTATACTCGGCGGGGGGATACGACAACAACAGCTTGGAAGTCAATTTGACTAGTAGGAATACTGCCGTTATGGTTAATTTGCATCAAGGAATATGCTTCAGAATTAACTGTCTATACAGCAGAAATAGGGGCATGATGTCCGAGTGGCTAGAGCTTTAACGCTCGGTACCCAAGTTTCGGGTTGGAGTCCCGGCGGTGACATGGAAGTTTGTAGGGGTTCGGAATTTACTTTAAACCGTGAATTCCTGACTAAGGATGCTTTTGCGTAGGGCTGACAATCCCTACCCCGTAAAAAGTCAACATTTCGGAGCCAAGTCAGTCTTCTACCTAAAGATTCTCCATCACAACAGAAGCTGCCCCCCTTTCCATCCTTCCATAAGACCATGGATTCTTGGTATTGATGTTGCTGTCTACCAAGTGGGGTAAGAAACAACAACACTTCTTTGATGAGAACTAAATTTGAAACACTATTTTGATGGTAATATCCCCATTGCCTCTAAAACAAATAAAAATTTGCATACGTTTGAAGACTTCAGCATGCTATGTTCTACATTGACTCAAAAAGACACATCAAACTGTTTATTCAAAGTAGAATATCAATGTCTAAAAGGAAGCATGCATTAAATTTTCCGAAATAAAAGTGCTGCACACTAACCATTTGTATGTGGTCCATAAAAGTGAGCTCTATTTCTTCCAGGCGACTTTTGATGTACAGGATTATCTTTTCCTTCATCTCATGGAAGTGCCTGTCATCTGCGACCCGGAAGGTGATTTTTCGGGAGCTTCTTCTGCTGCAAAAATCGGTACTCATGTCTTCGAGGGAAGCTTGCTCGGAAGCAGGTTCATCGAATTCCAAACTATCTGCAGACTAGACATAGAAAAAAATGAATATCACTAATTCATCGACTAAAAAATAAAAGGTTATCCAAAAAAATAAAGCATCTTAAAAGATGTTTATGTTAATTCTTTAAAGTGCAAAACTTTTACATGCGATAATCAGTGCTCATGTATTACCGTATATCCATTAGTTGTCATTTAGTTATATATGCCCCAAGTATACATTACCTGCCACGCAATAATGTTAGTATTTTCCACTATTAATAGGTTGGGCAATCCGATTGTAACTGGTTGGGGTTGGGTTGAAATACTTGAGGAACAAATTTGAGAACTCACAGATTTATTGATACATGCACAAATACACTGGTGTGCAAAACTTAAGCAACAGGTGGGTTTTTTGCCATTCGACCACGAGAAATCATCTGATCGCAATTTTCCACGAGAGAGAAATGGGTGGTGAAAAACGGTGAGAAATCAGTCGCCATTTTCCACGAGAAAACATCTGAGAGACATGACATTCAGAAATGAGGGAGAGTATTATGAACGTAAAGGATGACGAAAGCATCGGCACCGAAAAAGGAATACAATGCATACGGTACGGAATCAAACAAAACAAGCTTTATTGAACACATAGTATCGTGATTTATGATTGTCTATCCAAGAGGAAGAATGTTTCTACTGACTTACGTGTTCATTGTACTGATCTCCAGACCTCTTTTCTGCAATTTTATGGCTATCTGCTAAATTTTTACATCGTTTCTAAAGTTTTACACACCAGTGTACTACACACATACACTGAAGTGACAAAAGTCATGGGATACCTCTTAATATCGTGTCGGCCCTCCTTTCGCCCGGCGAAGTGCAGCAACTCGACGTGGCATGGACTCAACAAGTCGTTGGAAGTCTTCTGCTGGAATATTGAGCCATGCTGTCTCGATAGACGTCCATAATTGTGAAAGCGTTGATGGTGCAGGATTTTGGGCACGAACAGACCTCTCAATGATGTCCCATAAATGCTCGATGGGATTCATGTCGGGCGATCTAGGTGGCCAGATCATTCGTTGGGATTGTGCAGAATGTTCTTCAAACCAATCGCGAACAGTTGTGGCCCGGTGACATGGCGCATTGCCATCCATAAAAATCCCATCGTTGTTTGGGTACATGAAGTCCATGAATGGCTGCAAGTGATCTCCAAGTAGCTGAACATAAGCATTTCCTGTCAATATTCGGTCCAGTCGCACCAGAGGACCAAGTCCATGCCATGAAAAACAGTCCACACCATTAGGAGCCACCACCAGCTTGAACAGTGCCTTGCTGACAGTTTGGGTCCATGGCTTCGTGGGGTCTGCGCCACACTCGAACCCTACCATCAGCTCTTACCAACTGAAATCGTGACTCATCGGACCAGGCCACGGTTTTCCATTCATCTAGGGACCATCCGATATGCTCACGTGCCCACGAGAGTCGCTGCAAGCGATGTCGTTCTGTCAGTAAAGGCACTCGAGTCGGTCTTCTGCTGGAATAGCCCAAGAAAGCCAAATTTCTCCGCACAGTTCTAACAGACAAGTCCCTTGTACGTCCCACATTGATTTCTGCGGTTATTTGAAGCAGTGTTGCTTGTCTGTTAGACGACTCTTTGCAGACGTCGCCGGTCTCGGTCGTTATGTGCAGCCGGTCGACCACTGCGCTGTCCATGGTGGGATGTTATGCCTGAAATTTCATACTCTCGGCACACTCTTGACACAGTGGATCTGGGAATGTTGAATTCCCTAACGATTTCCGAAATGGCATGACCCATGCGTCTAGCTCCAACTAACATTCCGCGTTCAAAGTCTGTTAATTCCCGTCGTGCGGTCATCATCACGCCAAAACCTCTTCACATGAATAACTTGAACAGAAATGAAAGCTCTGCGCATTTATACCTGTTCTACGCGATGCTACTGCCATCTAAAAATTTGCATATTGCTATCCCATGACTTTTGTCACTTCAGTGTACAATTAGAGACATACAATATTTAACGCATTTAAAGACTTGCAATTATAGATTCGTGGACGGATTTTACTTCTAAGCAGAAAACCCGACACTCAGGTACACGCAGGGTGCACAAAAGATATTACCTCTCCATGTGAGAGTCTGCAGGTCAACAAATATGCAAGGTTACATTAAATATATTTCCTCTCCGGATGAGAGACTGCAAACTAAACGTTTCTCAGCGAGAGAGTAGGTTGAACTGTACTTCCTCTTGGATGAGAGTCTCAGGTCTACAGATTTGAATCTGCCTACTGAATCTTCGTTTCCTGGCACTCTAGGAGTGCGTAAGAGGAAGCACGATTAAAATATTTTAATAATTTTGAATGCCACCAACTACATTCTTTGTTATTTTAATTCCATCTATTAGCTCCCACTCTCCCTATATATATGTTCAAATTTTCAATCATTCATAAAATACTTTTATTCATCCACTCAAGTTCAAATACATTTTTTTAACTTGCTGTGGATGACACTTGATGTTAATTCAGTTTTTCCAAATATTAATTCAGTAATTAAAATTTAATTAAATAATTTTAGTTTTTTTTAGATTTAAGTTGCATATATCTATCGATAGATGGCGCCAGATGTAAAAGCAAAATTTCAATTTTATTTTTTTAAAGGAATTTTCTGCAATATAGTGAAAAAAAAAGTAGGAACTGACTTAAAGAATTTTTTTTTTTATATTACTTGTCTTAATTTATTCTCGTGTAATTTTAATAAATTTCTTTTTCTTTCACGAGAACAGCATATTAAAATAAAGAATTTGGAACAATAAGAACCACACCCAAAGTGCTTTTTTGGGAAATTAAATACGACAACATCAGCAATCAAGCGTATTATTATTATAATTTAATTACCTCATCCTTTTCCCCTGATCAAGGGCCCTGAGGGCCTCCTTTTCCTTTGGCCCTGGCCAGCTTGACCGCCTGCAAGGTCTTCTGCCTCTCCTGCAGCAGAGTGATGGCGTGCACGGCCGTGCGGAGCTTCCTCAAGGGCGCCCCCTGGAGGTCGTGCCCGTCTCCGTCACCTCCGCCCTGCTGGGTCGGATGGCGAGGTTCGTTTTCTCTTGGAGTTGGGTGATGGGCACCACCTCGACGCTTTCTACATTTCCAATGGTCTCAACGGATGCTTTTTCTTCTACGTCAAGTGAATGGGTCGATGAGTCAGTTGAGAACTTTTGAACATGCGCGGAATCTTGGAATTCAAAAAAGGAAAGTAATAACATTTTTTTCATAGCATTTAAAAATAATATATGTGTGTTTTTGGAATCTCCCCTCAATAGTTAGAATTTTTATGCGTCTGTTACAGCATAATTGAACAGAATCATATTCATTGAATGATATTGATTATATTATTGTAATCGAAAATTAGTGGCAAGAGTTATGTCCATTTTTCATAATATATTAGTTTCAACGAAAGCAACTTTTCTAATGCAATTGGTAATACAGAGACAGTTATCTTTATGCCATAAGCAAGGGGTGCATGACTGTTGGTCATTTAGCACTACCCAGCAGGCACAGATAGCTTTAAGATACGCTACCCCCACAACGCTCTACGGTCATATTAGACCACAACTACTACACCAGCACACCACATCACTGTGACTAGAGCTGAGTTGCCCCTTTTATTGTCTGGAAATGATGTGGGTGAGAAATCTGATAGGGCTCTGTGATGCTCTGCGGTCATATGACCAATTTCTTAAAGTGGATTCCGAACCACTATAAACATCCATGACACCGCTGGGATTTGAATCCGATACCTGTGGTATCGAGAGCCAGAGCGCTACTCCTCAGCCATCAGACACCCGGTCATATTAGACCTGAACCTACGGTTTAAAGTGGATTCGAACCACTACAGACATTCCTATCACTTGTGGTACGGAGCGCCAGAGCAATAGCCACTTGGCCATCAGGCCTTTTTCAACAAATTTTCATGCATAGAATATTTTAATATGAAATAGCGAATACTAATTTTAGCATAATTCAACTCATGGCAGAAACTAGCCATGATTTATGAATATCGTAAGCTTAATATTATCTTTCAATTTTATTAGCATTAACTTTTTCATAAAGGAGAGCAACACATATATGTACCTCCTCGTGGTGCTCTCTGGGCAACGTCTAAATACTGCAAACTGATCTACAAACACGACCTTCAGTCTGGCACTCAATGAGTCTCTAGGGTTCTGCAGTGGAACGCAGGTGGATTGTCCCAAAACAAGAGAGAGGTTAATTAAAACGACCCTTAGGTGCGCCTTCTTTGAGGATGCCGCCACTAGAAACAGTCACAAATCCTGTTAAAATTCCTATTCATGATATCCCTGAATGGCCTAGAGAAAAAATCGGTGGCATTGCTACGGCTTTTCTGTTGTCATAATTGTCTCCGCAAGCACCTTCACAGAATTAAACTGGCTCCTGACCCTCTCTGTCTCCTGTGTGATAACTAGGAAGAGTTGGACATGTCTCACCTTGCTTCCTCTTCTGTAATGCCTCATTGTTTCTTTTATGGAAGCACTATTGGATAGCCGTGCTTACGTGGATGGATTAACTGATGTCATTCGTTTCTATCTTGTTCTTTGTATTTATTTATTTTTTATGATATCTGTTGTCCTGTAAACTTACCATTGGAAATAAATTTTTTTTCTTTTCTTACAATAAGCACAATTTGAAATTAAAAACAAAGAAAGTAGGGATGCATTTGAAATGTGAGTTTTATGCACAAGGTGATTATTACTAAAAAGTCAGACTTTCAAAATGCTGTAAAAAAAGAACCTCTCGTCCCAATGAGTTCAAATTTGAACTGAAGATACTTTAAGAAGAGTGAAACGGTACGGCATCAAAAATATTCCACAGTGTATTAATAGACGACGCTGTAAGCGGCATAAAGGAAATGGATTCGGCTGCCAATGATATTTTGAATCGAAATTACAACATACATGGCATGAGTTGCACATTAAATCGACTATAGTGTTCGGATGGGCTTGATTGTTTCGGTGTTTTATTTAACAGTTGTTGCACTGTTACTGGAAAGGCTATCCACCACGGCAAGGTCATACCCAATTGGATGGGAAAAATCGGTGGAACTTTATCAGAAATTTTTTTTGTTGCCATACCGTTTCCCTTCTTCAAATATCTTCAGTACAAATTTGAACTCATTGTGACTAGTTGTTCTTTTCTTACAGCATTTTGTAAAGGGGACCCTGGGCATTTTGAAAAGGAATTATAATCACCCTGTAGATATGATTGCTTTCGAATTTGTTATCATCAATGTTGCACTTGTTTCTCTATAAACTTTTTATGCCTACTTATTTATCATTATTGACAATATGAATGTTATTAAATTAATTGAAAAAATATTTCTTTTATTTCTTGCTTTGGGAAATACGCTACGCTTTGCTACGCTAGTTTTTAGATGAAAACTTTTCTGTAATTACCACTTTTCACTTCTTGCACCTTGCGGGCAGCTTGAATGAACTTCTCGTAAGCCTTCCTTAAGGAAGGTTTCACTTTCTCGATCTCCGGTTTCGCCCTCCTGCTCCTTCTTCGTCGTCGTGACCTCGGCTCGCTTCTCCTCGGGCATGCTCATCATGGTCCTCACCGCCTTCGCGAACTTCGCCTTCCGGTCCACTGACGACGGCTTCTCCGCTTTGCCCTGCAGGAACTGTGGCTGACGGCGCTCCGCTTCTGTAGCGTCCAAGTCGGGTTCTGAGTTGGGACAAACACGAATTGTAGTGAATATTATTTTTTTGTTTAATACAACAGAGAAACACTTAGACAATTGTCTCAGATGCCTTAAGGCAAGTTCTCCACCGACGTTACGCACTTATCACTATCCAGGAGGTGCGTGTAGCATGAAGATAAGTTACGGACGCGGAGTAACAATATCCCTGCAACGCTCTACGATCATGTTAGGGCCAGGACCTACGGTTTAAATTGAATTCCGAACCACTACAAACATCCATAGCACAGCCGGTACTGGAACCCGAAACTTGTAGTACCGAGCGCCAGAGCGCTAGCCACTCAGCCATTCAGGCCCCCTTTTTCAATTCCTTCTATTAGCTTACACTCTGCCTATATATATCTTGTTCAAATTTTAATCGTTAATGAAAATATTTTTATTCGTCCACCAAGTTCAAATGCATTTTTTTTTTAACTTGTAGTGGATGACACTTGATCTTAATAGAGTTTTTTCAAATATTAATTCAGCAATTAAATTTAGTTAATTAATTTTTAGTTATTTTTTAGATTTAAGTTGCATGTATATACCAATAGATGGCGCCAGATGTAAGAGGAAAATTTCAACTTTATTTATAAAGGATTTTCTGCAATAAAGTGAAAAAAAAAGTAGGAATTGACTATATTGCTATATTTTATACTACTTGTTTTTTGTTCTAATGCAGCTGCAAAACATAGAGAATTGCCTTGGATGCCTTAAGGCACACTGCACCGAAGTTTTTCACTTAGCACTACCCAGGAGGTGCGTGCAGCTTGAAGGTAAGTTACGGTTGAAGTAGAAGTAGTTGAAGGTAAGTTAACAATATCACCGCGACGCTCTATGATCCTATTAGATAACAAGACCTACGGCTTAAAGAGGATTCTGAACCAGTACAGGCATCCATGGCACAGCCGGGACTCGAACCCGAAACCTGTGGTATCGAGCGCCAGAGCGCTAGCCACCAACCATCAGGCCCCTTTACATGCAGCTGGCAAATACTTAGACCATGAGGTTTATATGCCATAAGGGCTGCACCGACGTTAGCCACTCAGTACTACTCAGGAGGTGCGTGTTGCCGAAGATAAGCCACGGATGCGGAGTAACAATACCTGCAACGCTCTACGATCCTGTTAGACCGGGACCTACAGTTTAAAATGGATTCCGAATCATTACAAACATCCATAG
>BPLR01000033.1:0-14290 GCA_021605095.1 Caerostris extrusa | reverse complement strand
AAACGTCAAATGTGGTGATTTACCTCACAGAAAAACCTGAAAAATTCCCCTACCAAAAAAAAAAAAAAAATATAATACAAAACTAAAAATGAACTTGTGATAACAAACCCAACTTCTCTCAAGATATGAATAAATCAAATTTAGTAAAAAAAAAGAAAAAAGGAAATGGGGAAGTAATGTGAGAAAGAGGCAAGAATGAGGTAGGGGGAAAAGTAGGGAAAATGGGGAAGGCTGGAGAGAGTGAAGTGCTTGCTTGGAATCCGATGAGGTAGACGTTGAAATAAATGAGCGGTTGCAGTTAAGAAACGAAGCGTTGCTGTTTGGCGAGATCCTCGGCTGTTTTGAAGTGAAATCTCTGACGATTTGTGCCCCAGCCACTCCAGGTGACGGCTGATAGCGCGGATCATCATTGGCTTAAGGTGCATGAGTAACAAGTGGTTTGAGCGTTTAGGGTTTACAGCACTGAAAAGAAGGTACGTACCTCAATATTTTTTGCAAGTAATAAAGATTTAAAAAAACAATTTAAAATGAAAAACAAACTAAAAAAAATAGTATTAGTTTTTTGCTTCTAATATTCATTACTTTTTTTTTAGATTTGATCCATGATTCAGATTCATGTGGAATTTATCAAGCTACATGATCATGTTAGACTGGGGCCTATGGTTTAAAGTAACCGAACCACTGCAAACATCATGGCACCGCCGCGACCTAAAATCGAAACTTGTGGCACCGAACACAGAGTACTAGCTATTCGGCCATCGGGTCCCTCGTGATTCATTGTTGATTATAATCTTTTTATGTTTGATACATGTTTGATGATCCAGATTCATCCAAATTTGTGATGCAATAGATTCAAAGATCATGACTCATTATTGACTCATTATTCCTAATCTTCCTTTTTTTTTTTTTAAAGTATGATCCATGATTCGTGATTCAGATATAATGATACAATCAATCCAAATTTAGGGCTCATTGTTGATTCTGATCTTTCTTTTTTTTAAAGTCCTGATCTGTGAGAATAAGGAGCTAAAATGATACAGCAATATATTACCGTTTGATGGCGAGTTTGGATCCAAAGACCGTTACCAATTCTTATTTCTTAAGTTCCCTGATTCCTGATCCATATTTAATGATACATCCAAAATTTGGTGACTCATTGTTGATTTTAATCTGCCTTTTTTTTTTTTTAAATTTGATAAGATTCATGATCTAGATGTAATACCGTACAAGGGATTCAAATTTCGTGACTCCATTGATTCTAAAGAAAAATAAATGAGCGGTTGCAGTTAAGAAACGGCGTTGTTTGACTTGGCCCCTCGGCTGTTTTTGAAGTGAAATCTCTGACGATTTGTGCCTAGCCTCTGGTGTCGGTTGATAGCGCGGATCATGTATTAGCAGCTGGGAGCATGAGTCGGGATTTAGGATTACAGTACTGAAAGAAGGTACATGTGCATCAATAGTTGCAAGTAAAAAGATTTAAAAAAATTATGCTGTAGTTATTTGCTTCTAATAGTCATTTTTTTTAGGTTTGATCCAAGAATCATGATCCAAATTCATGAATTCAAAATAATGTAATAAGTTTGCATCAAAAATTCGTCACTCATTGTTGATCTTTTTAAGTTTGATCCACAGATTTGTGATCCAGATTTTATAATGATACAATAGATACAAAATTTCTTGATGGACTTGACTCATTGTTGATTCTAAACTTCCCTTTTTTTAAATCTGATAAATGATGCATGATCCAGTTGCAATAGATTGCAAAAGTCAAAGTTCCGTCGGTGATTTTGATCTTCCTTTTTTAAAGTTTGATTCCTGAGTCATGAGTTCGAGATGATACCAATGATATTTTTTTTCTCGTCAAAAGAATTACACATGTTCTCTTAGCGGACTGTATCACATTCACAACTTACACAATAAAAAAGCCAAAGGTTTAAAACTTAACAATCACTTTATTTACATCGACACAGGCACAGCCTCTCAGCCGTGATGTTCTCTCTGCCACTCTGGCGTTACGCTGATCAGACTCACACTTATGCGCTCGGAGGCGCATGTGTACACACACTTTTCGCCGCTAGGGGTATCCTTGCGCGTTGGCGCGAACAGATATATTGAGTTTTATGAGTTCGTCACCATTGTTGATTCTAAACTTTTTAAGTTTGGTCTATGATTCATGATCCAGATTCATCAAATTTAATGATACACTAGATCAAAAAAATTCATTGATGATTATAATCATCCTTTCTTTAAGTTTGATCCATGAATCATGAGTCTAAGGCGATACCAATGGAACACTGAGTTTGGATCCAAGAGTTCGGTTCTTTTTTTGTTGATTGTAATCTTTTTTAAGTTTGGTCTATGATTCATGATCCAGATTCATCCAAATTTAATGATGATACACTAGATCCAAAATTCATTGAATTATAATCATCCTTTCTTTAAGTTTGATCCATGAATCATGAGTCTAAGACGATACCAATGGAACACTGAGTTTGGATCCAAGAGTTCGTCATTCTTTGTTGATTGTAATCTTTTTTAAGTTTGGTCTATGATTCATGATCCAGATTCATCCAAATTTAATGATACACTAGATCCAAAATTCATTGATGATTATAATCATCCTTTCTTTAAGTTTGATCCATGAATCATGAGTCTAAGACGATACCAATGGAACACTGAGTTTGGGATCTAAGAGTTCGTCATTCTTTTGTTGATTGTAATCTTTTTTAAGTTTGGTCTATGATTCATGATCCAGATTCATTCAAATTTAATGATACACTAGATCCAAAAATTCATTGGATGATTATAATCATCCTTTTCTTTCCAAGTTGGATCCTTTGAATCATGAGTCTAAGACGATACCAATGGAACACTGAGTTTGGATCCAAGAGTTCGTCATTCTTTTGTGATGATTGTAATCTTTTTTAAGTTTGGTCTATGATTCATGATCCAGATTCATCCAAATTTAATGATACACTAGATTCAAAAATTCATTGATGATTATAATCATCCTTTCTTTAAGTTTGATCCATGAATCATGAGTCTAAGACATGATACCAATGGAACACTGAGTTTGGATCCAAGAGTTCGTCATTCTTTGCTGATTCTAAACTTTTAAGTTTGGTCTATGATTCATGATCCAGATTCATCCAAATTTAATGATACACTAGATCCAAAATTCATTGATGATTATAATCATCCTTTCTTTAAGTTTGATCCATGAATCATGAGTCTAAGACGATACCAATGGAACACTGAGTTTGGATCTAAGAGTTCGTCATTCTTTTGTTGATTGTAATCTTTTTAAGTTTGGTCTATGATTCATGATCCAGATTCATCCAAATTTAATGATACACTAGGATCCAAAAAAAAATTCATTGATGTTTATAATCATCCTTTCTTTAAGTTTGATCCATGAATCATGAGTCTAAGACGATACCAATGGAACACTGAGTTTGGATCTAAGAGTTCGTCATTCTTTTTTGTTGATTGTAATCTTTTTTAAGTTTGGTCTATGATTCATGATCCAGATTCATCCAAATTTAATGATACACTAGATCCAAAAATTCATTGATGATTATAATCATCCTTTCTTAAGTTTGATCCATGAATCATGAGTCTAAGACGATACCAATGGAACACTGAGTTTGGATCTAAGAGTTCGTCATTCTTTTGTTGATTGTAATCTTTTAAGTTTGGTCTATGATTCATGATCCAGATTCATCCAAATTTAATGATACACTAGATCCAAAATTCATTGATGATTATAATCATCCTTTCTTTAAGTTTGATCCATGAATCATGAGTCTAAGACGATACCAATGGAACACTGAGTTTGGATCTAAGAGTTCGTCATTCTTTTGTTGATTGTAATCTTTTTTAAGTTTGGTCTATGATTCATGATCCAGATTCATCCAAATTTAATGATACACTAGATCCAAAAATTCATTGATGATTATAATCATCCTTTCTTTAAGTTTGATCCATGAATCATGAGTCTAAGACGATACCAATGGAACACTGAGTTTGGATCCAAGAGTTCGTCATTCTTTTGCTGATTCTAAACTTTTTAAGTTTGGTCCATGATTCATGATCTAGATTCATCCAAATTTAATGATACAATAGATCAAAAATTCGTGACTCATGGATGATTTTAATCATCCTTTCTTTAAGTTTGATTCATGAATCATGAGTCTAAGAAGATACCAAAGATACACTGGGTTTTTATCCAAGAGTTCGTCACTCGTTTATTGATACTAATCTTTTTTAAGTTTGGTCTATGGTTCATCTAAATTTAATGATTCAATAGGTAAAAAAATTTGTGATTCATTGTTGATTCTAATCTTCTATTTTTTTTTTTTTAATTTTGATTCACAATTCGTGGTCAGATGTAATGATGGAATAAATCCAAAAATTTGTGACTAATTGTTGAATCTAATCTTCCTTTTAAGTTTTATCCATGAATCATGAGTCTAAAAAAAAATACCCTGATGTATTGAGCTTGAGGAGATTGGATCCAAGAGTTCCTCATTGTCGATTCAAATCTTTATAAGTTACATTCCTGATTCATGATACAGATTTTTATAATGATACATTATATCCAAAAGTTCTTAACTCCTTATTGATTCTATTCTTCCTCTTTTTTTTAATTTGATTATTGATTCATGAACCAGATGTAATAATACAAGGAATCAAAAAGTCCTTGACTCATGTTCTTGACTCTTCCTTTTTTTTAAGTTTTATCCATGAACCATGAGTCCAAGATGATACCAATGATGCAATGAGTTTGATGAGTTTGGATCCAAAAGTTCGTCACTAGTTGTTGTTTCAAATCTTTCTTTTAAGGTTGATCCATGATTTATGATATGGTTTAATGTTGGCTGAAAATATTTTGACCGTCATTAGGTTGGGCAAATGCGAGATGGGTCTGCAGAGAAAATAACAATCACGCTAAGAGTTTGTTTCTGCTTCCATTTCCTTTTCTCTCACTTCCGTGAATAGCTGCAATATTAGACGCAATTCGGAGTAGCTGCTATTATTAGACGACTTCTTTAACTTACAACTTAACTCTTGAAGGAACACAACAATGGCGACTCAAACTGGATTTCAATAGATGGATTTTTTTTAGCTCCGGTAGGCCTTGTGATGTGATAAATTTTTGTATAACAAATGCGAAAAGGAAAGGCCACTGACGGAGGAGGAAGAAGGAGATGTGCCTTCAAAAATATTCTCAGGCATAACTACTTCGCATTTATGTGTCGTATAGAGTAAACCCAGAAAACTCCCATCAGAATTTGATTATCAATGCAAGAGTCTTTACATATATTGTCACTGTCGTCATCGATTTTCCTCGCTTCGAAAACTATAAATACAACGGACACCACCAGCACATTCAAAACTGAATCCACCTGTAATTCAGCTGTGCACAAATTGTACTTTAGGACTACAATACATTTGGAACAAATTTAAAAAAAAAACGATTCTTAAGATAATTCATTTCGAATACATTAGTAAGAAATTTTCTTACGTAATATTCAAATTCTGTATTATTAATACATGATTGTCCTTAATAAAAATAAACTATATTACTATATTATTATATTAGTTATATTTAATTTAATGCATAGCATTTTAGTCAGAGCAACAAAATAATATTTGCATAATTATTCAAAAAGTTATACACCATACATTTCTGATATATGCGATGCATTCTAAATTTTTAACCTTACCCTTTACGTCAGTTAAGAGAATATTAATCAATGAAACTAGCAAGTAGGGATAAAAGGATTAGAGAATGCAGCATTTTCTAAGGACGGAAATAAGATTACCATTCTTATTGTAGGATACTTTAAGAGAAATAAATTTATTGTCAGCAATTCTGATGATTTAATCATCCTTTAAAATACAAAGTTTATCGGGCATTAAAATAAAGTTACCATAATTAAAAATTTTTTTTTCGTTACTTAGGTAAACGCATAGATGAATAATTTTTTGTTGAATTTGGGCTTTAAATAATATTAGATATTTTACCTATCATCATCATCATCATCATCATTGGCGCAATAACCCCATGGTGGATCAAGGCAGTCTGCGGACTAACAGATTTCGAGACGAGAGATATTTTCTTTTTACGAAGTAGGGTTGTGAGCCCTACGCTCAACAGTCATATTAGACCTCGACATACCGTTTAAAATGTATTTTGGACCCTACAAACATTCATAGCACCTCTGGGACTCTAACCTGAAACCTATGGTACCGAGTGCAGAGTTAGTTACTCTGCCTGCCCTGCTTTACTAATAGGGATTTAAAATAGATCAGTTTTAAGCTCCGATAGATAAAATAAATATATTCTAACTGGAAAAATAATTGATGTTTTCTATTTTTATTCTTAAAATAACATTTTTTAAACTTCATTGGACAGAAAACAAATAGTTCCATAAAATTAACATTTTATGAATATCACGAGATTTCAGCTATTGGTCGGATTGTGGAATGAATAATGATTTTATAGAACTAATAAATAAAATCCTTATCTATAATATAATAGAGATAAAGTGATAAAATACGGAAAACATTAATAATAAAAGCAAATTTAACTACATTAGCTGGGAGCATATTAACAAAATACTAAAAATAGATCATAAAATCGTTCCATTCCTCTTAGTCATAAAAGCTTTTGGACATAAAAGTAATGATTCGTAGGTGAAACATAATTGTTGGCAATGTATTTCTAGCAAAATTAAATTATATCCCTGGCGTTAGAGGTAACTAAAGCTACCTCTTAAGATATAATTTATTTTAAGCCTTAAAACATGTGATTTTTTTCATTAAAAAATCATACATTTCCTTTTTCCCTAAGCCAGGAGAAAGGAAAAGGAAATTGTGGTATCTTTCAAAACATAGTTTTTTTTTTTTTTCCAAACGTTGACCCTTTATCTGAGTTCAGTGGCCGCTAGATTTGTAGCAGATTCAGTGTCATCTAGGAAGGCAGTATAGTCTAGAATTCGTGGACGAATTCGTTCTACTACGTTAAATATAATTTGATACCACAATTTGGAATGAACGCATGTAAAAGGGTTTGAGTTTTCGCATTTTCTACTTCCCCGAACCTGATGGGAGAGTGGCCTGAATGGCTGAGTGGCTAGCGCTCTGAGCGATCGGTACCACAGGTTTCGGGGTTGAATCCCGGCAGTGCCATGGATGTTTGTGAGTGGTTCGGAATCCACTTTAAACCGTTGGTCCCGGTATGTTTAGCCAAAAATGTGCACAAGATGACCGTAGAGCGACAAACCAAACCGAACCTGTTGGAGGGACTTTCCATCATAAAGGAGAAGGCCTACTGGAGTATCCGTGTGCCACGTATGAGAACTTTCAATTAAGTTTATTTTGTTGGTTTGCGAACTAGTGTCATCCTATTTAGTGACCTCATGGTCGAGTGACTAGCGCTCTGTTTTTGGGTTCGATTCCTGGAAGTTTGTAAGGGTTCTGAATCCACTTTATACCGTAGGCCCCAGTCTAAGAGGACTGTCTTGAAATTCGCCAGTAGTCAGAGTACCTTGGCCTACCATGGTGCTGTTGCACAGTCGAGGATCCTTTGAAACACCAAGCTTGTTTACAGTTTGTTGCAAACTGAAATTTGTTGACAACTTTGAAATGGGAGCAACCCTTTGAAAAGTTAACATTGTCCAATGGTACCCAATGTAATTTTAAACAAATTCCTCTAATTGGCTCAAAGGCTTGTTTATGAGAGATTTATATTTTTTTTTTCTTTCTAATGTAGCTGGCAAACACTTAAACAGCTTGGTCTTGGATGCCTTAAGCCAAGTGCTGCACAGACGTATTCACTTTGCATTACCCAGGGGGCGCGTGTAACTTGAAGATAAGCCACGGACGTGGAGTAACAATGCTCCCGAAACACTCTACGATCCTATTAGACCGGGACCTACAGTTTAAAGTGGATTCCGAACCACTACACACATCCATGTCACCGCCGGGACTCGAACCCGAAACCTGTAGTACCGAGCGCCAGAGCGCTAGCCACTCGGCCATTCAAGCCCTGAGAGATTTATATCATCTGTCTAATTTCTCACAACTAACTTTTTGGGAACTCTAAAAATTAGCAAGCCTATCTAAAAGTAATCACGCGAATATTTTTTCAATTATCAATCTATATAACTGAAATACGCATTTTGCTCATTATTTGTGATGATATGCTTTCTTTCACTGAAAATTAAAAAGATCTAATTTCGATTTAACTTTTAAAAAGATTAAATTTTAAAAAGTATATATCAGTTAGCTTGCAAAACCATGCGATAATAACTTTTAATTATTCCGATAAATTTTGCATCTTCAATATGAGATATATCAAGATAATATAAGATTTATAAAATAAAAACTTTGCATTTTCAATATAATATAAACTTACATTTTTTAATATAATCAATTTCAGTTAAATTGTAAGTTTGTTACTTTTGAAAATTAGTTTATATTGATGTGTTTAAAATGTTTTATTAAATATTTTATGAATTGTTGAAGATGTTTTATTTGTGACCTGAAAATGTTTTATTTAATATTTTTATTTAATTTCAAAATTTTTGCTCATTTTATTATATGCTATTTACATTTAAAAACAATAACTTAAGTAAAGTAGGAAATAACTTTCACTTTCGTTAAATAATTTTTCGCATTTTCAGTTTTGGAAATACTTCATTCACTGAAAATTTATTATTCAAATAAAAAAAAATCTTGGGCAATCGAAATCATGCAAATCTAGCTTGAAAAATATTCTCAATCAGTCAGAACTAAAGGAAAAGTTTCTAAAAACTTTGTTGGTGTTTGTTTGTTGCTGGGCTGTTGACGTCTATTGGTTATCGATCAAGCAAAAAAAGTTTTAAATTTGCGAAGCAACTCAAATATTTCTGCATATTTTTTAAAAATTCTCCATGAAATCAATTTTTACTGTACATTATTCTCATTAATCATTTGTTGTAAGGCCAGACATCAGTCTCATTTGAACTGTGATTTTTAAAAATCGGAATATTATCACAGTTTTTAAGATTTGGTAGATCAGTACTGACTTGATTGTTGTTACCTATTTTTACATAATGTGCGCGTTTTTTCAAATTTTTTTTGCATTATCGGTTTAGTTCCAAAATAAAGTGTGGAAAAAATTAAACGTTAGCATATAACGTAGTAAACATATTGTCAAATAAATAAATTCGGTAATGGAGAAACGAACTCCATTACATATTTACTAATTATTCATATACAACTGTTCATTAAGTTCATAAGATATGTCCTTTGGTATATATACCAAAGGACATATCTTATGAACTTAATGGACAGTTGTGACTTAGTGACTGGAGCTCGGTGGCACAGATTTCGAGTTCGAATTCAGGTCGTGTCATTGATGCTTGTAGTGGTTCAGAATCCACTTTAAACAGGTCTAATAGGAGGCCTACGATGTAGGACTGACAACCCTATCCCTTATCCCTTAGTACATGTTGGACCATGGCCGTCTGCCTACTGGTCTATTCCGAAACCAGAGATTTCTTTTTTGCCTGCGCATTACACCTCAGTGACCTTTCTAATTGGTATGGCAAGTGGAAAATTGCTCTTAACTTTAACAAAACCGAAGCAGTCTTCTTCAGCAAGAATCAAAAATATAAAAACACCAGCCATCTACCTCAAAAACAACTTATGTTTTAGAAATCAGAAACGAAATATCTTGGAATTTATCTTCATCAACATCTAAATTGGAATTTTCATTTTAACTATGTCAAACAAAAATACAGAAGAAACATTAGGAGACTCTATCCCCTTATAGCAAGAAACTCGAGCATGAGTAGACATATTAAACTTCTGATTTTCACCTCTATGCTTCGTCCTCTCCTCGGCTATGCTTGAACGCTATGGGCCTATGCTGCTAATTATAATACTAAAATCTTGGAAGCACAACAAAATATGACTATTAGACAAATAACGAATGCCAATTGGTTCATGAGAAACACGGATATTCAAAGAGCCATCTCACTGCTACCTCTCAAGGAGTACTGGAGAAAACTTGCAGAAATATTCTTCAATAATATTGTCAACCACCAACATCTGGCCATTCAAGAGATCGAGCAACATGAACAGCATTCTAATTTTAAAAGACCTAGGAATATTCTGCTGTTACCTACCTAAATTCAATTTTAAAGTTTTGAACTTTACAATTCTCACGATTTCCTTTAATTTCTGGTCCTTTAATTTATTTTTCTCACCACATGAGATGAGGCCCCTTACGGAGTCAGTGAGCTCCAATAATCTTCAACATCATCATATATATAGAGAGAGAGATTTATATATTTATATACATATAAATATATATATATGTGTGTGCCTGTGTGTTTCAATACATATTATATAAATATATCTCTTCTCAGTGTATAATATTTTCTTGTCTGTTCTCCTTTCATTTTTGTGTTCTTTACATGTATACACTGAAGTGACAAAAGTCATGGGATACCTCTTAATATCGTGTCGGCCCTCCTTTCACCCGTCGAAGTGCAGCAAACTCGACGTGGCATGGACTCAACAAGTCGTTGGCAGTCTTCTGTAGGAATATTGAGCCATGCTGTCTCGATAGACGTCCATAATTGTGAAAGCGTTGATGGTGCAGGATTTTGGGCACGAACAGACCTCTCGATGATGTCCCATAAATGCTCGATGGGATTCATGTCGGGGTATATAGGTGGTCAGATCATTCTTTGAATTGTCCAGAATGTTCTTCAAACCAATCGCGAGCAGTTGTGGCTCGGTGACATGGCGCATTGTCATCCATAAAAATTCCATCGTTGTTTGGGTACATGAAGTCCATGAATGGCTGCAAAGTGATCTCCAAGTAGCTGAACATAAGCATTTCCAGTCAATGCTCGGTCCAGTCGCACCACAGGACCAAGTCCATGCCATGAAAAACAGCCCACACCATTACGGAGCCACCACCAGCTTGAACAGTGCCTTGCTGACAGTTTGGGTCCATGGCTTCGTGGGGTCTGCGCCACACTCAAACCCTACCATCAGCTCTTACCAACTGAAATCGTGACTCATCGGACCAGGCCACGGTTTTCCATTCATCTAGGGACCAACCGATATGCTCACGTGCCCACGAGAGTCGCTGCAAGCGATGTCGTTCTGTCAGTAAAGGCACTCGAGTCGGTCTTCTGCTGGAATAGCCCAAGAAAGCCAAATTTCTCCGCACAGTTCTAACAGACAAGTCCCTTGTACGTCCCACATTGATTTCTGCGGTTATTTGATGCAGTGTTGCTTGTCTGTTAGAATTTACGACTCTTTTGCAGACGTCGCCGGTCTCGGTCGTTAAGTGCAGGCGGTCGACCACTGCGCTGTCCATGGTGGGCTGTTATGCCTGAAATTTCATACTCTCGGCACACTCTTGACACAGTGGATCTGGGAATGTTGAATTCCCTAACGATTTCCGAAATGGCATGACCCATGCGTCTAGCTCCAACTAACATTCCGCGTTCGAAGTCTGTTAATTCCCGTCGTGCGGTCATCATCACGTCAAAACCTCTTCACATGAATAACTTGAACAGAAATGAAAGCTCTGCGAAAGCACTGCGCATTTATACCTGTTCTACGCGATGCTACTGCCATCTGAAAATTTGCATATTGCTATCCCATGACTTTTTGTCACTTCAGTGTACATTAATGTATTTATATATATTTAAAGAATATATGTATATATGTATTCACATTTTAAAAAGAATTTTAATACATATTTTTCATATGTTTGATGTAATTACCTTCCTTCTGGTTTGTAAATCACATCGTATTGTCCTTGCTTTCTATAAATTTTCTAATTTAATTTAAATGGTCTTTTCGTAAAAACTTCCAGAATTATTTAGCTGGATTCATTTTTAACAACTTTCTAAAATTCATCAATCGTGACAGGTTTTATCTTAGAAAAATAACCTTTCAACAATCCAAAGAAGAGACTTTACTGTCTTATATTACAAAGGAATACGCGTTATGTCTGTATTGGTCATTATTTAAAAAAAAAAAAAAAAGCATTGGGTTTGTAGATTTAAAAATATGGTTCGTACTTGTGCGTTGGTGCAGTTTTTTACTCTTTGAAAGAACCGTTGATATAAAAAATTGAATTTTTCTTGTAAATATTATAAGTAAAATGTTTACCTGACTGCATGGGTTGATTTTAACATTTTTTTAAACGTCCTAATATGGGTAAAATCTGCTACTGAACCTTTTTTGCATTGTCATAAACAGGTGTCGTACCAAAGGACAGAGCGCTGACCAATTGGCCATCAGGCTGCTGCTGTCAGTTAGGGGAGAAACTAATAAAACACAGTTCTCTTCTCCAAGCTAGCCCCGTTTTATGGTCCATCTTGATAAACGACGGTATTTTCATCTATAGAACGTGGAACTCGTGGCAATCCTGCACACAAAAAACTATCAGACTTGAAGAAAGTGGTATGAGGGTCTTGAGTGGCATTTTCATGAATGACGATAACAAACTCCACATATTTAGAAATAGACTTATGACTGCTCAGAGATATTAGAATAGGATTCTTAGATTTATTTTTAGTTCCTTTTACACTGCATCAATCATGATATACAATGTATTAACAGTAATTAGCCATCTGGAACCAGATGTCCGAGTGACTAGCGTTCTGGCTTTCGGTGCCACAGGTTTCGAATTCGAGTCGCTGCATTGCCATGGATGTTTGGAGTCCACTTTAAACCGTAAGTCCCGGTCTAATACGACTATAGAGCGTTGATTGCTGACAGCGTTAGAGGGCTGACAATATTACCCTTTAAAAAGGAAACATCTCCTATCTCAAAATCTGCCAGTAGGCAGACGGTCTTGACCCACCAAGGGGCTCTTGCGATAATGAAGAAGAAGAAGAATATTAAAGAATTATTATACATGTAATTCATTTTTATTTCAATTCTTTCTATATATGTAAAAAGGAATAAACATTTTTTCAAGAAATCAAGAACTTTAATATTTCCTTAAAAATTCAAATATTTATTTTAATATTTATCTTAATCACTGTTTTTAAATATAAAATTTCTCATGTTTCTAACGTCAAGACGACAATAAAGAGCAAAAATTCTTTGTTTAGAATCATTAGATTCGTAAACAATCTGTTTTTCACTATTTCGAAAAATTTATTAAAACAGAATACATTTCTCTACAACGACCGTGCTGCATTTATAATTCAGTTTAGCTAAAAAGAAGTTAATGATAAAAGCGTACAGTTGGTAATTTCGCTAATGATTTGTTTATTATTCATTTGAAACTAAAACGCTAGTAATGAAGATTTTTGGTTATATTTAATGCACATTTTTCTTAAAATGATTAATGATAAAGAAAATAGCCATGTTTTTTTCCGCTGATTTGTCACAAAATGATTTTTTTTTTTATTCTTAGCTATTCAGAAAAATATTAAAGTTGCAGAAATGTTTGTCAGATTCTTGATAAGGTTAAATCTGAGCAACGTTTTATTTTTAATGGTAAACTTTTTAACGGTTATTTTTATCTGTAATTGATTATTAGTCTGTACTAAAACTAGTAATCCAAATTCATAATCATAAATGTATTATTTTAGGAAAATGAAAGTACAATATTTGTGCACTGAATGAATTTATCATAAGTAAAGTATTTATGGTATACCAATGGTTGGAGTACAGATGTGTTCGTTTTCATGCATTTTTACAACAAATTCATACTGGTTTATTCATGTGTTTGTGAATGAATCTCAATCATAGTCTCTAAAAATAACTATTTATAGATATCCAATTTTTCAAGAAGCAGATAAACTAGATATCTACGAAACAATTGGACATATATTCTTTTAATAGGACATATATGATATTATTTTTGTAGATTCTAGTACTCTATTACTGCAGAAATTATTAATCTTTTTTTTCATTTTACATACGTTTTTTATCTGTAAAATGAAGCCCATTAAGTCTCTAATAATAATAATAATAATATAAATTCATGCATAAAATAAAATTCAAGTAAATCATCTATATAAAAAAACAGGATATAATATTTCACATGGGTATTTGCTTACTTTTAAAGAAACTTAATTTTTTTGTGGGACATCTCGGCCACATACCATACATCCTTGATATCATGCAGCCCTCATACCAACATAATACTCACACGCGACAAAAGTATTAAAAATAACACTTTTTAGTTTTAAAAATGTTTGATCCTAAAGAAACTAATTTACTCTACAAATTCAACTCAGTACTTAAATTC